>PVJI01032486.1:0-12168 GCA_004026765.1 Micronycteris hirsuta
CCCCCAACTATTTCTCTTTGCTTCCAGACATGTCACTGCTCTCAAGTCCCAGTATGTCCCAAAAGCTGAGGTACAAAGTGTTGCCCATGAAGAGGTGCCTTACACTCCCAAAGAACTACATGACTTTTCCCAGTTTTCACAGACATAAACCCAGGGAATGCAAGTGGAATGGGCATTAAATGTGTGGTGTCATTGTGGAAGAGACATAAGTCAGATCAGGCCGAACTCGTTGAGATAGGCCCTCTAGGCAGACATCCTAACCTTAATATCATGGCTTGGGCTTAGACAGGGCCCTACTAGTTTGGTATGCTGGCTGAAACATGGACCAAAGGCCACCTACACTAAATGAAGCAGAAATGCCAGAACTGCTTGGTATACTAGAGGAAGAGACTCAGAGGCTTCGGGTTATTGAAATACTTGAGTGGAGTTGGTATTTAAGATCTGCTTATCTGAACTTGGAAGGTTCCAGAAGACTCACCTTTCACTGTGACCACAAGAAGTATTTTTGTGAGGGGAGTCCCAGCATCCTTGAAGAGCTCTGTGATTTTTCTTCTGTAGAGCAAGTCAGAAATTGCATTGAGATGTGATGTCACAGAATTGGGAAACCTAATGCAATAGGGACAATTGGATCCCCGGGTGGTAGGACAGGTGGTAGCACTTAATCATCAAAGGCAAAGTGGGCGTGGTTACTGTAATGGACAGCAGAGTCAAAGCACTAGTCAGAATATTCTAATACAAAGAAAGCTGTGGCTCCGTCTCATTGATCATGGTGTCTACAGAATTGAAATGGTTGACAAGTATACTAAGCTCTTACTTGATATGTATTGGTGGAACAGTCTAAATCAAGTGAACAACACCTTTGAATCATAAAAACAGAGAATTTTGGTCCCTCAGTCAAATGCCAGACTTGAGTCAGTTTATAGACCCAAAACTCCTTCAATGAAGAGAAAAGCAGGTCCTTTGGAGGAAGGACACTGGTATACTGCCCAAAAGTTACACTGTTAATTTTCTGCAACTTTCTCCAAAGGGACCTACAGGCTTTTACCAGGGTAACAGGGCACTGGGGGAAAGGAAATAATCGTACATTTGGGGTAACTGGGTCTGAATTGACACTGATTCCAGAAGACTCATGACATAATTTTGGTCCCCTTTGGTTCCACTTTGGTTCCACTTTGGTCACACAGAGGCTTGTGGGGGTCAGGTGATCAATGGAGTTCAACTCAGGTCCACCTCGCAGTGGGCCCCATAGGTGCTGGCTCGGCATATGGTCGTTTCCCCAGGTCTGGAATGCAGAATTGGAACAGACATACTCCGCAGCTGACAGAATTCCCACACTGTTTCTCTGAGCTATGAAAGGATGGTGAGAGAGGTCACATGGAAGCCATTGGAACTGCCTCTACCTAGAAAATAATCAATCAAAAGCACAAATACATTCCAGAAGGGCTTGTAGACATTAGCGTTCCCATGCAGGACCTGAAGGATGTGAAGGTGATGATTCCTGCCACATCCCTATTCTAGTCACCTATTTGGCCTGTGCAGAAAACAGGTGGATCTTGGAGAACGACAGCAGGTTCTGGTAAGCTGGACCAGGTGGTGATCTACTTACAGCTGCTATATTCAATGGGATTACATTGTTAGAGCAAGTGAACACAGGCCCTGGTAACCTGTATGAAACTTTTGATCTGGGAAATGTTTTTCTTTTCCTCCATATCTGTTAGCAAAAACCACCAGAAGCAGAGTTTGTTTTCAGCTGGCATGGCCAGCCGTGCACCTTCACTGCCCTTCCTCAGGGTTATATCAACTCTTCAGGCGCATGTCATAATTTAGTTCTCAGGAATCCTGAATGTATTTCCCTTCCACAAGACACCCCACTAGTCCATTCTATCGATGACGTTATGCTGATTGGAGTTAGTGAACCAGAAGTAGCGATCACTTTAAACTCATTGGCAAGACATTTGGATATGAGCAGGTAGAAAATAACTCTGATAAAAAAAAATCAGGGGCCTCTACTTCAGTGACATTTTTAGGAGTCCAGTGATGTGGAGCATGTCAAGATATCCCTTCCAATATGAAGAAGTTGTTACATCCGGCCCCTCCTACAAACAAAAAGGAGGCACAACGCCTAGTGATTGACAGGAGTGCCTGCTGAAAGATTCTCACAGTACAACGCCTCTTTGGATTGTGGAGATAACATATTCTTCATTTGGGTATGTTACTCTTGTCCATTTACTGAGTGACCCCAAGGAATCTGCTAGTTTTGATTGGGGCTTAGTAGAGAGGTAGATTCTGCAACAGATCGAGGCTGCCATGCAAGCTGCTCTGTCACTCGGGAACCAGATCCAGCAGGTCTTGTGGTGCTCCAGCGTCGGGGGCAGATAAGGATGCTGTTTAGAGACTACAGTGAATATTTTCAGAATTTTGGAGTAACGCCCACAATTCACTGTGGATAATTACATACTCTCCTCTTGAGAAACAGCTTTTTGCTTGCTACTGGTAGAGACTGAACATTTAAAGGTGGGTAAAAGAGTTACCATGCCACCTGAGCGGCTCTTCACAGGCTGAGTATTGTCTCACCCACAAAGCTATGGACTTGAGTGTGCTGAGCAAACACTCCAATATCAAACGGAAGTGGTGCATGTGAGATCAAGCTTGAGCACTTCCTGAGGGCACAGGTAAATTTTGTGAAGAAGTAGCCCAAATGCCCACGGCCCCTCCTGCTTCCATTACCTTGTCTCTCCCAGCATACACTCATGTCCTCAAGGGAATTTCCTAAAATCAGCTGGCAGAGAAAGACAAAGCTCCAACCTGCTTTACAGGTGTTTGTGCACAATATGCAGGTACCACCTGAAAGTGGAGGGCTGCAGCACGAGAGCCCCTTTCTGGGACATCCCTGAAAGAAAATGGTGAAAGGAAATCCTCACAGTGCGAAGGGCTTCAAGCAGTGCACCTTCATTTTGCTGGGAAGGAGAGACAGCCGGGCAAACACTCGTGTGGATGGATGGTCATGGACTTGGAAGCAACACAATTAGAAAATCGGTGACTAGAAGTTCTGGAGAAAACCTATGTGGATAGACCTCTCAAATGGACACAAATGGTGAAGAAAATTGTGTTTCACATGACTGTTTACCAAACAGTGACCTCAGAAGAAGATTTTCATAATCAACTGGATGACTTGATCCAATAATCCATAGGGTTGCCTATTCTGTGGTACCAGAGAGCCTCTTTCACCAGCCACTCCTGTCATTGCCCAATGAGCTCAGTCATGGTCAAAGCGGCCATGGTGACAGGGATGGAGGCTGTGCATAAGCTCAGCAACATGGAGTTCTGCTCACCAAGGGTGACCTGTCTGCAGCAAAAGCTGAGTGTCCTATCTGCCCTCAGTAAAGACCAACACTGAGTCCTCAATATGGCACTACTACCCAGGGTGTTCAGCCAACTACCTGGTGTCGGGTTGATCATATTTGAACACTTGCATCAGTGTTTTGGTTTTCCTGGAATAGGGACCTCTCACACGGATTTGCCTTCTCTGTAAGCACAGTTTCTTCTAAAGCTCTCATCTATGGCCTTACAGATGCCTTATCCATCATATGGCATTCCTTTCAGCATTCTTTCTGTGATGGTTCAATTTATGTGTTAACTTTACTGGCCATAGGGTGGGTGCCCAGATAAATCATTGTTTCTGAGTATGTCTGTAAGTGTGTTTCCAGCTGAGACTAATTTTGAATCCATGGACTCAGGAAAGTAGATCACTCTTCCCAATGTAGGTGGGCACCATCCAATCTGTTGGGGGGCTGAATAGAAGGAAAAGCAGAGGAAGGGGAAATTTTCCCCCTTTTACTTCCTGCCTGCTTGCTTTAGCTGGAACACTGATCTTCTCCTGCCCTTAGTGCTCCTGGTTCTCAAGCCTTCGGGTATAACATACACCATTGGTTCCACTCATTCTCAGGACTTCAGATTTGGACTGAATTGTGCCGCCAGATTTCCTAGGTTTCCAGCTTACAGATATCAGATCAGGGGACTTCTCAGGATTCTTAATTCTATGAACCAATTCTGGATAGATAGATAGATAGATAGATAGATAGATAGATAGATGATAGCTTGATAGATAGATGATAGATAGATAGATAGATAGATAGATAGATAGATAGATAGATAGATAGATTCTCTGTCTCTCTGAAAACCACCTACTAAAAAGCAAATAAAGTGCGGCACTGGGCCATGCTCATGGACTTCATTGTTTGTACCATGTTTCCCATCATCTTCAAGCAGCTGGCTAAGTAAAACAATGGAAAGGCTTGACCTAGTTATGGCACCAGATAGGTGGTCATACCTTGCTGGGCTGGGGCACGGCTCTTTAGAAGGCTGTATATACTCTATATCAGCATCCAATATGTGTTCTTGTTCTTCTATAGAAAGAATATATAGGTTCTGGAATGAAAAGGTAGAAATGGGAGTGACACCACTCACTATTTCCCCTGGTGATCTACTAGCAGAATGTTTACTTTCTACCCCTGTGACCTTAGGCTCTGCTATCCTAAAAGTTCTATCTCCAAAGGGAGAAGTGTTTCCACCAGGAGACATGATTCCATTGAAATGGAAGTTAAGGGTGCAATGAGGCCACTTAGTCCTCATCAACAGGCCATTTTTCCTGAATCAACAGGCAAAGAAGGAAGTTACTGTGCTTGATGGAATAATTGACCTTGATTAGCAAGGGGAAATTGGACTGCTATTTCACAATTGTGGTAAGGGAGAATATGTCTGGAATTATCAGAGATCCCTTAGTGTGTCTCTTCGTATTTGTGATTAAAATTAATGGAAAATCACAACTCAAATCTTCAGGAATGAATGTTGGGTGACCCAAACAGGTGAAAAGAACTCAGTCAGGACTGTAATTAACATTAGTATCTCATTCTTGTTTTATTATGAATATGTGTGTATTTGTATCTCAAGTATCCTTATTTTTCCACTGTTATTCCCTTTTCATAATCATAAGCTTCATTGACTGATATATTTAAGTATTGTTCAACTTTACAGCCTAGTATTTAAGTTACAGAATTTCAAGAATAAGAGTAAATATCACTCAAGAACTTTTCATTTTCTTTAGGGAAAAGAATATATTTTCAGTTATATCATGTTAGCTGGAAGTGTGATTTTGTCAGTTTTTATTTGGGGATTAAATGTGGTTTAAAGGTGTATAGGTTCCAAACTGACAAGAAATAAATAAACTGTGATGATTAATTTTATGTGTTGACTTGGCTAGGCCATGACATGCAGGTTTGTGTTTAACTTAAAACTGTGTAAGTTTTAAATTTAAAACTTAAATCTGTTCATCATGAAGATTTTAAGTTAAACACAAATCTACATGTTGCTGTGAAAGTATGTTTTCAGACATGATGAACATTTAGGTCAGTAGGTTTTGAGCAAAGCGAACACCCTCCAAATGTGTAAGGACCTCATTGAACCAGTTGAAAACTTTAAGTGAAGTCTGAAGTGGCCCAAAAGAAGGAATTCTGCTTCCAGACTGCCTTGAGACTGAAGGCTGTCACAGCAACTCCAGCCTGCAAACTTGCTATGCAGTTTCAAATGTGCCTCCTCCCACAATTGTGTGAAACAATTTCTTAAAATAAACCTCTGCCTATACTGGTATATGTCTTATTGGTTCTGTTTCTCTGAAAAATTCTGACTAACACGATGTGTGCATGGATATGTGTGTTCGTGAGAGAGAGAGAGAGAGGACGAGCAAGAGAGATGTGTGTCTTTTGTCCATTATGTTTTTGTATGTTTATTTATTTTTTAATTTCTAAGATAGGTTTATGTAGTACAAATAGTAATTCCTTACCAGGCCTGTGGTTGCTTTTCTTTTTCTCTAGTTGATTTGTCTTTTGCCTTATATGCGATACTTTATACTATATGAAATTTAATTCTTATGTAATTTAATGTATCAATCCATTTCTTTATATACTATGAGATTTGTGCCATTCTTAAAATATCTTTACCTACTTTATAAAAAAGCAACAATAATTTATATTTTCTCTTTACTTTAGGATAAATTTTCATATTTTAGAAGTAAAGGAAAGATTTATGGGAAGGGGAAAAAACCTAAAACTTGTGAAAGTGTTTGTGGCTCAGAAAATAGAAGAGTGGAAAAGCAAAGAGGAAAATTAATTCTGTCTGAATTAATTCTGTCTGAATCTCAGCTACACCCCAGCCCACCCCCACCCCAGTCTCCTGAGATGAGAGAATGATAATATAGAGATAGAGCCCTTAAAGGAACAGGTCACCTTAGAAGCCTTTGCTAGTCAAAAATGTTTTTTTGGTGATACCAAAGCTATTGATGACTAATATTCAAGGACACATGCTCAGTCCAATGTCCATTTTATTGTTGTATTTTGGTATCTTTAAGTCTGTAATTCTGTTTCTATTGTTCTTTCATTTTTTCCATCACCATTTATTCCCTCTATCCTCTTCCACTTTTCCCCATTTCCCTCCCACACAGTTATGAGTCCCTAAGCTCTTCTTCTTTCTTACCCCTTTTTGCTTGATCCCCCCATGCCCGCAACACCACCCAGAGCACTCAGCCTGCTCTCTATGAGTCCATCTGTATTTTGCTTGTTACTTCTGTTTGTTTATTAGATTCCACATATGAGTGAAATTGTATGGTACTTGTCCTTCTCTGACAGGCTTATTTCACTTAGCATAATGTTCTCAGGTCAACCCATGCTGTTGCAAAGGTTAAAATTCCTTCTTTTTTATGGTCATGTGTATCCTACTGTGTAAATGTCCCATAGCTATTTTATCCACTCATCTATTGATGGACATACCAGCTGCTTCCAAGTGTTGGCTATTGTAAATAATGCTACAATGAACATAAGGGTGCACATATCCCTTTGAATTAGTGATTCCAACTAAAAAGTAGGCAAAGGTCCTGAACAGACATTTCTCCAAAGAGGACATACAGATTGCCAATAGGCATATGAAAAAATGCTCAGTGTCACTAACCATCAGAGTTATGCAGATGAAAACCACAAGAGATGTCACCTCACACCTGTCAGAATAGCTATCATCAACAAATCAAGAAACAAATGTGGGTAAGGATGTAGAGAAAAGGGAACACTTGTGCACTGTTGGTGGGAATGCAGATTAGTACAGCCACTGAGGAAAGCCATGTGGAGTTAACTCAAAAAGTTAAAAATGGAACTGCCTTAACCCAGAAATTCCACTTCTAAAAATTTATCTAAAGAAAGCTAAAATGCCCATTTTAAATGCAAATGTATAAAAGGCCTCTGTCCAAATGCTATGGTTAAACCACACTGCTGATTCATCATCTAAGTCCAAGCAGATTGATAGTTTGGGTGCTGCCCTGCCTCGAGGCAGAGGCGTAGAGCAGATGACCTTTTCACCCCGTCATTCTAGGAATCAGAAGCTGGGCTCCTGTGTGAGCCACAGCATGGATATGCTGGCCTCGCCTCCATAACTAAGCCCTTTGGAACAACCTGAGCAAATGCCATGCCCTGGTGAGATAGTGGCAGATCTATCCCTACAGGGTGATGCGGCCACCACACCTCACTGTGCCTGTCTCACAGTGAGGTCCCCAAATGAGGATGACCTAAGTCATAAGGAATAGCTATGTGTGAACTGTAAAGTCAGTGCTGACGTAGTGAAAGGATTTTTTAAGAATCTATTAGCCACCATTTGTGATGGCGAGGCAACTTTTTCAGTTGGTCAGGAGAATAAGAATAGGGTACAAGTTGTGCTGTCAAGGGTTTATTAAAATCCCATTTGTATGAAATGTAGAGTATATACAGCCCTCTGAAGAGCTGTTCCCCAGCCCAGCAAGGTATGACCACCTATCTGGTGCCATAACTAGGTCAAGCCCTTCCATTGTTTTACTTAGCCAGCTGCTTGAAGATGATGGGAAACATGGTACAAACAATGAAGTCCATGAGCATGGCCCAGTGCCGCACTTTATTTGCTTTTTAGTAGGTGGTTTTCAGAGAGACAGAGAATCTATCTATCTATCTATCTATCTATCTATCTATCTATCTATCTATCATCTATCTATCAAGCTATCATATACCTATCTATCTATCTATCTATCTACCTATCTATCTATCCAGAATTGGTTCATAGAATTAAGAATCCTGAGAAGTCCCCTGATCTGATATCTGTAAGCTGGAAACCTAGGAAATCTGGCGGCACAATTCAGTCCAAATCTGAAGTCCTGAGAATGAGTGGAACCAATGGTGTATGTTATACCCGAAGGCTTGAGAACCAGGAGCACTAAGGGCAGGAGAAGATCAGTGTTCCAGCTAAAGCAAGCAGGCAGGAAGTAAAAGGGGGAAAATTTCCCCTTCCTCTGCTTTTCCTTCTATTCAGCCCCCCAACAGATTGGATGGTGCCCACCTACATTGGGAAGAGTGATCTACTTTCCTGAGTCCATGGATTCAAAATTAGTCTCAGCTGGAAACACACTTACAGACATACTCAGAAACAATGATTTATCTGGGCACCCACCCTATGGCCAGTAAAGTTAACACATAAATTGAACCATCACAGAAAGAATGCTGAAAGGAATGCCATATGATGGATAAGGCATCTGTAAGGCCATAGATGAGAGCTTTAGAAGAAACTGTGCTTACAGAGAAGGCAAATCCGTGTGAGAGGTCCCTATTCCAGGAAAACCAAAACACTGATGCAAGTGTTCAAATATGATCAACCCGACACCAGGTAGTTGGCTGAACACCCTGGGTAGTAGTGCCATATTGAGGACTCAGTGTTGGTCTTTACTGAGGGCAGATAGGACACTCAGCTTTTGCTGCAGACAGGTCACCCTTGGTGAGCAGAACTCCATGTTGCTGAGCTTATGCACAGCCTCCATCCCTGTCACCATGGCCGCTTTGACCATGACTGAGCTCATTGGGCAATGACAGGAGTGGCTGGTGAAAGAGGCTCTCTGGTACCACAGAATAGGCAACCCTATGGATTATTGGATCAAGTCATCCAGTTGATTATGAAAATCTTCTTCTGAGGTCACTGTTTGGTAAACAGTCATGTGAAACACAATTTTCTTCACCATTTGTGTCCATTTGAGAGGTCTATCCACATAGGTTTTCTCCAGAACTTCTAGTCACCGATTTTCTAATTGTGTTGCTTCCAAGTCCATGACCATCCATCCACACGAGTGTTTGCCCGGCTGTCTCTCCTTCCCAGCAAAATGAAGGTGCACTGCTTGAAGCCCTTCGCACTGTGAGGATTTCCTTTCACCATTTTCTTTCAGGGATGTCCCAGAAAGGGGCTCTCGTGCTGCAGCCCTCCACTTTCAGGTGGTACCTGCATATTGTGCACAAACACCTGTAAAGCAGGCTGGAGCTTTGTCTTTCTCTGCCAGCTGATTTTAGGAAATTCCCTTGAGGACATGAGTGTATGCTGGGAGAGACAAGGTAATGGAAGCAGGAGGGGCCGTGGGCATTTGGGCTACTTCTTCACAAAATTTACCTGTGCCCTCAGGAAGTGCTCAAGCTTGACCTCACATGCACCACTTCCGTTTGATATTGGAGTGTTTGCTCAGCACACTCAACTCCATAGCTTTGTGGGTGAGACAATACTCAGCCTGTGAAGAGCCGCTCAGGTGGCATGGTAACTCTTCCACCCACCTTTAAATGTTCAGTCTCTACCAGTAGCAAGCAAAAAGCTGTTTCTCAAGAGGAGAGTATGTAATTATCCACAGTGAATTGTGGGTGTTACTCCAAAATTCTGAAAATATTCACTGTAGTCTCTAAACAGCGTCCTTATCTGCCCCCGACGCTGGAGCACCACAAGACCTGCTGGATCTGGTTCCCGAGTGACAGAGCAGCTTGCATGGCAGCCTCGATCTGTTGCAGAATCTACCTCTCTACTAAGCCCCAATCAAAACTAGCAGATTCCTTGGGGTCACTCAGTAAATGGACAAGAGTAACATACCCAAATGAAGAATATGTTATCTCCACAATCCAAAGAGGCGTTGTACTGTGAGAATCTTTCAGCAGGCACTCCTGTCAATCACTAGGCGTTGTGCCTCCTTTTTGTTTGTAGGAGGGGCCGGATGTAACAACTTCTTCATATTGGAAGGGATATCTTGACATGCTCCACATCACTGGACTCCTAAAAATGTCACTGAAGTAGAGGCCCCTGATTTTTTTTTTATCAGAGTTATTTTCTACCTGCTCATATCCAAATGTCTTGCCAATGAGTTTAAAGTGATCGCTACTTCTGGTTCACTAACTCCAATCAGCATAACGTCATCGATAGAATGGACTAGTGGGGTGTCTTGTGGAAGGGAAATACATTCAAGATTCCTGAGAACTAAATTATGACATGCGCCTGAAGAGTTGATATAACCCTGAGGAAGGGCAGTGAAGGTGCACGGCTGGCCATGCCAGCTGAAAACAAACTCTGCTTCTGGTGGTTTTTGCTAACAGATATGGAGGAAAAGAAAAACATTTCCCAGATCAAAAGTTTCATACAGGTTACCAGGGCCTGTGTTCACTTGCTCTAACAATGTAATCCCATTGAATATAGCAGCTGTAAGTAGATCACCACCTGGTCCAGCTTACCAGAACCTGCTGTCGTTCTCCAAGATCCACCTGTTTTCTGCACAGGCCAAATAGGTGACTAGAATAGGGATGTGGCAGGAATCATCACCTTCACATCCTTCAGGTCCTGCATGGGAACGCTAATGTCTACAAGCCCTTCTGGAATGTATTTGTGCTTTTGATTGATTATTTTCTAGGTAGAGGCAGTTCCAATGGCTTCCATGTGACCTCTCTCACCATCCTTTCATAGCTCAGAGAAACAGTGTGGGAATTCTGTCAGCTGCGGAGTATGTCTGTTCCAATTCTGCATTCCAGACCTGGGGAAACGACCATATGCCGAGCCAGCACCTATGGGGCCCACTGCGAGGTGGACCTGAGTTGAACTCCATTGATCACCTGACCCCCACAAGCCTCTGTGTGACCAAAGTGGAACCAAAGTGGAACCAAAGGGGACCAAAATTATGTCATGAGTCTTCTGGAATCAGTGTCAATTCAGACCCAGTTACCCCAAATGTACGATTATTTCCTTTCCCCCAGTGCCCTGTTACCCTGGTAAAAGCCTGTAGGTCCCTTTGGAGAAAGTTGCAGAAAATTAACAGTGTAACTTTTGGGCAGTATACCAGTGTCCTTCCTCCAAAGGACCTGCTTTTCTCTTCATTGAAGGAGTTTTGGGTCTATAAACTGACTCAAGTCTGGCATTTGACTGAGGGACCAAAATTCTCTGTTTTTATGATTCAAAGGTGTTGTTCACTTGATTTAGACTGTTCCACCAATACATATCAAGTAAGAGCTTAGTATACTTGTCAACCATTTCAATTCTGTAGACACCATGATCAATGAGACGGAGCCACAGCTTTCTTTGTATTAGAATATTCTGACTAGTGCTTTGACTCTGCTGTCCATTACAGTAACCACGCCCACTTTGCCTTTGATGATTAAGTGCTACCACCTGTCCTACCACCCGGGGATCCAATTGTCCCTATTGCATTAGGTTTCCCAATTCTGTGACATCACATCTCAATGCAATTTCTGACTTGCTCTACAGAAGAAAAATCACAGAGCTCTTCAAGGATGCTGGGACTCCCCTCACAAAAATACTTCTTGTGGTCACAGTGAAAGGTGAGTCTTCTGGAACCTTCCAAGTTCAGATAAGCAGATCTTAAATACCAACTCCACTCAAGTATTTCAATAACCCGAAGCCTCTGAGTCTCTTCCTCTAGTATACCAAGCAGTTCTGGCATTTCTGCTTCATTTAGTGTAGGTGGCCTTTGGTCCATGTTTCAGCCAGCATACCAAACTAGTAGGGCCCTGTCTAAGCCCAAGCCATGATATTAAGGTTAGGATGTCTGCCTAGAGGGCCTATCTCAACGAGTTCGGCCTGATCTGACTTATGTCTCTTCCACAATGACACCACACATTTAATGCCCATTCCACTTGCATTCCCTGGGTTTATGTCTGTGAAAACTGGGAAAAGTCATGTAGTTCTTTGGGAGTGTAAGGCACCTCTTCATGGGCAACACTTTGTACCTCAGCTTTTGGGACATACTGGGACTTGAGAGCAGTGACATGTCTGGAAGCAAAGAGAAATAGTTGGGGG
>PVJI01032487.1:0-11892 GCA_004026765.1 Micronycteris hirsuta
TTTGGGGAACAAACATAAAGCCCAAGGATATAACAGTAATGTGGCTTCTTAAACCTGAAAAAAAAATCTTTCAGGAAACATTTATTTAGCTGACATGGCATTTTATGCCAGCTAATTATGCCCAGCTAATTTTCTAACTGAAGGTTACGAGGTCCAGAAAAAGAATATAATTATTTTAGTATCATGATATTGTTCACTTCTCATCAGGTGGCAGAAAGAAAAATGGAAAAACCTTAATTTTGTATAACACAAAACTTGTTAATAATTTAAATAATTTATTAACTTAAATCCCTTAAAAGAAACTAATTGTACATCTCTAAATACACTTCCAATGTTTAATTCAACAAATTCTTTGCTCTTAGAAGTCTGTTCAATTTTGCCCCTTCTTCTGGATGTGGTCAAACTGATAATCACTGTTCTCAACTCTTCTAGCAGCCAGACAGAAAGCAACCTACTTCTCAGATTGTCTCTAACTTTTACATAGGTGCCTGAGCTCGCTTTCTTTGACCCATCTTATCTAATTCACACTCTCCTCTGCCCCTCTGCTCTTCCTATTTTCATGTGAGTTATCAGAAGAAATATCGTATTTTGCAATGTATAATGTGCATCCACGTTTTTGGGCCAAACTTTCAGGGAAAAAACCTTTTGTTTTAATTTTTTAATTCAATTATTTATTTTTTTATATTTAAATAAGTTTTTTTGTATTACAAAGGAATGTTAGCATTTATTTTTGAACATATTATGGTGCAAGAAATTTTATGTAACAACTAACTACAAAACACAAGAACAGATACAAGGTATTTCAGATATCACCCATACATAATGTTCATCCTTATTTTTCCCTCAAAAATTTGGGCAAAAAAGTACGCATTATACACAGCAAAGTATGGTGATGTGGTAACATTTCTGTAAAAAGTAATCACCTATCTGATTCACAACTAAAGTTAAATTCAGTTTGACCAATTAATAGAAATATTCTGGATTTAAACTTAAGTTTTCCATACCACAATAAGTCAGCTTGAACTTAGTTCTATACAGACTACTTCTGAGTGTTTTCAGCTTTTATGAATGAGCAGGTTACCTAAAGCACAGAAGGAAAAGGGACCAAAGGCTATCTTTCCCAAATCTCTTATTTAAAAAAAATAGATGTTTTGGCCATCATGTATTGCTTATTATTATAAATGTATATATACAGTAAGACATTTTTAGGCTATCTCCTCAGCTTACAATGTTTTTAACTTCTTATTCACAGGGTTGGCTTTTTCTCCCTCCCAGCAGAGTCATACATACCAGTGATTCTTTCTTAACCTTAGGTTGCCCTCTAAAAAGAAGTAACAGTAAACTTTAGGTCTTAATATCCTGGTAAAGTGCCCATCATTCAAGAGCCATCTCAAGTATAATCTCACTATAATTCCCACGACTTATCTAGACACTTAAAGGATTCTCCAAATGTATTTCTATTATTCTACTGTAGTAATTTTCACAATACTATATTTCTTCATTAGATTTCAAGTTCCCTGAAACCAAGAGCTTTTGTCTTTAGCATCTAACACAATACCTGACTTATCAAAAGGTCAAGTGTATTTGCTAGAATTATCTCAGTGTGTTAAATTGGATATTTCATGCTGACCAAATCCCTAATTAGCTGTTCTATGTTTTTTACTAAAATTGGAAATTATTTCTTAATAATCAAAGTTTATTTGGTAGGTAATTAATTTTTAAAATATGGGCTCCATGAAGGGAATCATAAGAAAGCATCCACACTTAGTAGTAGAGGAAATATAGGAATCCTATCTACAGACCAGGTCAGATTATGCCGACACCACTAACAACCCTCTGTAACATAAATTAAAAATAAAATGGGTAATCTAATAATGGAATATATATTAATTAAAAAAAAACTCCAAAACTCAACAACAAAAATCCAAACAGCCCAATTAAATAATGGACAAAGGACTTGAACAGACATTTTTCCTTTTTTTTTAAGTTTATTTTTTTATTGTTGTTCAAGTACAGTTGTCTCCATTTTGCCCCCACCATAGCCATCCCTACCTCCTATCCTCTATCCCCCCCTCCCCCCCATTGGCCCTGTCCATGTGTCCTTTATAGATGTTCCTGAAAACCCTTTCCCCCTTTCTTCCCCATTATCCCCTCCCAGCTCCCCTCCAGTTACTGTCAGTTTGTTCCCAATTTCAATGTCTCTGGTTATATTTTGGTATAGTATACAAAATATACAATGATATACAAATTACCAAAATGCACATGAAGACACTCACCATCACTAGTCATTAAGGAAATGCAAATCAAAATCACAGTGGGATACTATTTTTCATCAATTAGCATGGCTATTATTATTTAAAATATTTTTTACTTATATTGATTCTTGAAGGAGGGGAAGGGAGAATAACCATAGGAAATGAAATTGATGAGAGAGAAACACTGATTGGCTGCCTCCTGCATGCCTCTGACTGGGGGCTGAACCTGCAACCCAGGCATGTGCCCTGGCCTGGAGTCAAACTGGCAACCTTTCAGTTTGCAGGATGATGCCCAACCAAATGAGCCACACTGGCCAGGGTGGCTATTACTTTTTAAGGCCAGAAAATAACAAGTGTTGGTGAGAATCTAGATTAACTGGAACCCCTGTGCATTGCTGGTGAGCATGTAAATGGTATAGCTGCTGTAGAAGAGAGTACCATAGTTCTTTAAAAAATTAAACATCAAATTAAGTTTATAATCCATCAATTATACTTCTGAGTATATACCCAAAAGAACTGAAAGCAGGACTCAAACAGGTATTTGCACACCAATATATATAGCAGCATTATTCACAATAGACAAAAGGTGGAAGGAAACAACCCAAATGGCCACTAGCAGATGAATGAATAAACAAGATGTGGTATGTGCATACAACACAATAATATTCAGTCTTAAAATGAATGAAATCCTAATATATGCTGCAATATGGATGAATCTTGAAATCATTGTGCTGTAAGTGAAACAGGTCAGACACAAAAAGACAAATACTGTGTGATTCCACTTGAGGTCCCTAGAATAGTGTATTAAAAAGTCAGAAACTAGAATGGTTACCAGAGGGTGGCTGGAGGAGCTAATGGAGAGTTACTGTTGGGATCGTGAAAAAGTTCCTGAAATGGATATAGGGTAACAGTTGCACAACAGTATGAATTTACTTAATGCCACTGATCTTACACTTAAAAAATGGTTAAAACAGTAAATTCTGTGTTATCTATATTTTACCATAATTTAAAAATCAAGTGTATAGTACACAAATTAAAAAAATAAATGTAATCTTCCTTTTCTTATTGATATGCACTTTAAAAATCTCTAAGATTATGGACTTTTCTAATAACCATATCTTACACTCAGTAATAAATAATGTTACAGAAACAAAAATTCAATGTATTCTTGAAAGTCAAATCTCAAAAGTCTGTCTCAAAATTGTGTAACAAAGAATGTCAGTTATTTATTAACTTCTTCCTGATTCCACATTTCTTTCCCAGAGAGAAAAATGTTTAGTATTTAATTCTATTCAGCTATGAAATTATGACAGTAGAATTTATTTCAAATATCTAGAACTAAGCCAGGAAAATCTAGGTTCATTCCAGTCTAAACACAAATTAATGTTTTCAACAGTATGGCATTTATTAAGAAATGCTAGCAGTCAAAAGTCTTATGTTCCTCTAATAACTCCTTCAGGCCATTCCACACAATGACATCATCCTCACCAAATAAAGCCCATTGTGCAATACCACATACACAGTACTTTCTATGAGAACAGTCACTGCTACTAATATTGAAGGGCCAAAGACTGTGATAAATATACTGTAAAAGAGATTTTTTACACTGAGCAAGGTGAACTCTAAAAGCATATTATAGGAATAATATCCCTCAACATGTAAAGAAATGGTAAATACAAATTACAAAAAAATTTCTAAAACATACATTCAGTATGTGATAAATAAATAATGCGTAAAATTCTTAGGGAAGTTCAAGTCCCTAAAGAATTATATAAAAGTAATAATTTTAAGTAAGATTCAAAAACTATTACTCTTCATGGTGCTTCCCACAAGCTAACAGATGCCAAGGAGAAAGAATATAAACAGTTGATCATTAAGTGAAGATACTGCGATGACTGACATAAGTTTGCTACACTCTTAAAACTTCTTTAAATTTACCATATTTAAAACAAACTCTATATTTAGGCATTTCTTTTATGTTTTCAACCACTGTGACATTCCCCTGAAAATTTTGTTGCAATAAAAATCATTTTATTTTAGCTATTAACAAATTATGTAACGCAGGGAGGTCAGAAATAAGAACGTTTTCTAATGTTTTTCATTCTACAGTCACAGTGTTTTTATGTAAATTGTAGGTTTTCTTTTCAAAGTTTAATTTTTCATCAAAGGTAAAAATTTATACAATTTTAAATTCCAAGTAGTGTCTTCTGCTTCTGGGAAGATGGAGCAGATGTACTTTTTCCTATTCCACCTGCTAAGTACAACTAAAATCCTGGCCATTATATGTAAAACAAGTATCAGAAGGCTATAAAGGGTTGAAAGAAGATGACTAGGGACTTCAGAACCCAAGGAACATCATAGTGATCAGTTCCCTGGGTTCTTTTTGCCTCATACATCATAGATTTGGTGCTGTTGACTCCAAGCTGTCAACTGAGAAACACCAATGGGCAGAGATAAAACAAAACACTACAGTCCCCAACAAAAGCTGACTCCATATAGCCAAAGGACCAGGAAAGGGACAACTTAAGACAGAAAACTTTTAGGCCCTGACTGGTGTGGCTCAGTGGATTGAGTGCTGGCATGCAAAGCAAAGAGTTGCCAGTTTGATTCCCAGTCAGGATACATGCCTGGGTTGTAGGCCAGGTCCCTAGTAGGGAGGGGGCGCACGAGAGGCAACCACACATTGCTGTTTCTCTCCCTCTCTTTCTCCTTCCCTTCCCCTCTCTCTAAAAATAAAATAAAATCTTTTAAAAAACCCAGAAAACTTTTAGACAGTACTGCTCTATTCTAGCCATACACCTGAGAAACTGCGGCCTCACCCCCTACCTTTCCCAGCAAAGGCTGAGTGGTGAGCCAAGCTTCCACTATTGCAAGGCTGTACCTTGGCCATTTCTGTGGTTCCTCCCCAGTCACCACTATTGTGGTGTCAAAGAATGCCAAGTAGGGAACTGGGACTTTCATGCCTGTCAGAAGGTAACGTGGTCCCCTTATCCCCACGTAGAGAGGTGCCCTCCACTTTCCTGCTGGTGTGATGTAGGAGGACTAGTGGAGACAGGCCTTTGTCCACTCCCAAGTAGTTTGGAGAGGCAGAAAAGACAAACTGCCTGCATAGATTACTATTCCTTTTCAGAAAGCAAGGGCATTGAAGAAATTACTAGATTCCTTAGAGGAAGAAAATAATGGGAGTGTACAGGGTTTATAGCAAAATGTCAAGAACTGAAGAAAATTTCAAATTTTCAACCTGATGTTAATTTTAGGTGTTCTGCATTAGAACATGAAAATTCAGACTACCATATAACTGTGGTGTCATTACTGAAATAAAAGAAAAAAATCAGAGTCCTACTTCAGGAGAATGTGCCATTGAATTGATTTTTTTTTTTCCGTTTTTTAAGATTTTATTTATTTATTTTCAGAGAGAGGAGAAGGGAAGGAGAAAGAGAGGGAGAGAAACATCAACGTATGGTTGCCTCCTACACGTCCCCTACTGGGTACCTGGCCCGCAACCCAGGCATGTGCCCTGACTAGGAATCAAACGGGCGACCCTTTGGTTTACAGCCTGCACTCAATCCACTGAGCTACACCACCTAGGGCTGAACTATCTGACTTTTGAGTGAAGCAAATATTTTAACAACATCCAGTCCCTATAGTTCACAATCCTGAAAGTCAAAACCATGTAAACTAGAAAGACGCAGGGATTCAATGATGGGGATACTGACAATTGAGTTCTGAAGCAATACTGGAAAAAGGTAATTAGAGAAAAATCCATTAATGTCTTATTTTGTTTATAACACTAGAATTCATGCCCTGACCGGTATGGCTCAGTTGGTTGGGCACTGTCCTAAAAAGCGAAAGGTGGCCAGTTCCATTCCTAGTTAGGGCACTTGCCTCAGTTGTGAGTTCAGTTCCCGGTCGGGGCATGTACAATAGGAAACCATCTGATGTTTTTCACATCGATGTTTCTCCCCATCTCTCTCTCTCTCCCCTCCCTGTTCTCTAAAAATAAATTTTTTAAAAATCTTATAATATTAGAATTCACACTGAATGATGACCACATGATATGACTCAGAAAATATGTATTTTTCTATGAAAGCTACAAATGTATCACAGCTTTTTTCCCTTATTTTCACTTTCAGGTAATAGTATTTATAGATGCCAAATATACCTCATTATGAGGCAAGTCTTAATTTAATTAGTTAGAAAATAAGCACAGTTTGTAGTGAGAAATCAGTCATTTTGAAATGATTCAATGATATCCCCTTATGTTTCTCTATAACATTTTAAAAGTTAGAACTTTATGAACACTTTGAGAAAATTTATTAAAATCTCATCACAACAAACTTTAATCGCAGATATCTGGGCTACCTCATTGTGGCCTTCACTAGGATTAGAAAATCTGGTCATGATATTATAAAGAATTTATGTGCAATGAGGCTTAATTTGTGGTTAATAGGTTAAAATAAAGATCACCAGATTAAATGAGTGCACTGCAAAATCTTTTTTAACATAGTAACATGGAAAAATAAATTGTTAGAAGCAACCTGTTTTCCCATTTTAAAATACCTGTGAAAATTAATATTTTACTTGCACGTGTAAATCTGAGGGTTTCTATATGTTCCTTTTTCATTAAAAGACTAAAGCTTCTTCTTCTTCCTCCTTTTTGTTTTTTGGTTATACAGACTGACCAAAGTGTAAGCAATGCCATCTATTTTCACCACAACCAATTCTGGGTGAATGGATTTTTATTTTTCATTGCAATATGGGATATTTTAATTTCATCTGCACTATGGTACAGTTATCCTTTTTGGCTCCTGCTTGGAACAGTCCTCATGAACACTGTTTTCCAGCACAATTTCAAGAAGATAACCAATCCAAAAACAATCAATTATATACTTCACTTATTAATGAAAGGTTACTTAAAAAGAAAACAAATTGTGAGTTAGTAATATTTAAGTTTTTAAAAAGCAGCTATTTTTCCGGCCTCATAAAGTCTTTTAGATCAGCTTGATAACCATCAGCTTTTGAAATGTAAATTCCTACTGCCAAAGTAAAGGTTTCATTTTTATAATACCATGATGTACTTTCTGCCCTTCCATCAACCTTCTGTCCACAGAGATGCTGGCCAGGAGCCTGCACCTACCTGGGGGCAGTCAAGGTTTGTAGGTGGGTGCTTTAACTAACAAACAAACACACAAACAGGCAAACAAATAAGAATTACTAGAAAAACCACCAAGAATGTTATAGTCTACACAACATAGGAAATATAGCCAATAATATTGTAATAACTGTGTAGGGTACTGGAAATACCAGGGGGAGCACTTTGTAAAGTACATGATTGGCTAAACACAGTGCTGTACACCTGGAACTAATACAAAATAATACTGAATGTAAACTGTAATTGAAAAAAATGTGAAAAAATAATGCTAAAGTCTAAGAAAGCCCACATACCATGCTTTATCAGTTTGCATATATTTGCTCAAGAAAAGCAGTTATGTACAATGAAGGACTTGAAAAAATAGCTTTTTTTCACTGTTATGTTTTCCACATATCCTAAGAGAGTGGGATGCTAAAAAATGTATGTAGGCTGACAAAATTTAGTACATATTTTCAAAGCTGGTCATGAGAAAATTAAAGAAATTTAACAAGAGGAATGAAAAATTAAATCAAACTAAGAACTCTAATTTAGCTAAGAGAACTATCCTTGTCGTCTGAAGACCTAGTCTTGCTTTGTTGGTGACATATACTGCAACTGGAATGATACAAAAATCACTTCACTGTGAAATTTAAGTTATGTAATGAAAAAGAATGAGAAGTCTGTTCTTTGGAAAAAGGTACTTTATTAAGCATAAGGCATTGTTAATGACTACGAACTGTGCTGCCATACGTAAAATTATTTGATAACTTCTCACTTTAAATAATAAAAAAACCTAAAGGTTAACTAAAATAAAGAATTGCTCCTGAAGTTTTAAATGAAATCTTTGTGAGATCCAAGATGGCAACAGAGTAAGTGGAAGCTACACCAACCTCTGCCCATGACCAAACTGAATTACAACTAAATTATTAAAAAATCATCCTGTCTCCATTGAAATTAAGAACAGTCTATCAATGGCCGTGGGGGAGTGGGGAGAGGACAATGGGGAGAGGGGTTTTCAGGAATCACTGTAGAGGACACATGGAGGGAGCTAAGGGGTAGGTGGGAGGCTGGGGGGGAGGTAGGGGGAGGGGGGAGGGGAGGGAGAGGATGCAAATAACTGTAATTGAACAACAATAAAGTAATTTAAAAAAAAAAGAAAATAAAATTCTAAATTCTTAACAAAAAAAAAAAAAAAAAATCATCCTGAATAACCAACTGAAGACAAGGTGGAGAACAGCCCTATAAACAAGGACTTATGGAAGAAACCACGTCACCACATTGAAACTGAGAGGAAATGCAGAGGCACCAGAAGGCTGGCTGGGCTCCCACAGGCAACAGCTAAGAAGGATATTTCAGCAGCTGGGTGGGGGAAGCGGCTTTGTCTGAGAAGCGTGAGGTCTAAACCCCAAGCGGGGTTCCCCACCCTGAAGCACCAGAACCAGGAAAGGTGCCCACATAACAACTGGCAATGAAACATAGTGGACGTTCTATCCACCAAGGAGATAGCTAGAGACTCAGACACCCTTCTAAAGGGCCAATGCACAAAATTTCATTTGCAGCCACTTACCCTGGACTCCGGTGGAGGCAGGGCAGAGGGAACTAGAGTGGTGTGACATTCTGGGGTTGGTGGATCAGTGGAGAGAGCTAAAGGGTCAGCTGTCAGGATCCCTGTGCACAATCATTCCTCATATGGAAGAAGCCATCTTTCTCAGGCAAAGCATTCCCCTCAATGTGGCATCAGCCAGGGAGGAAGCAATAGCCCCACCAGCAGGAATTGTTCTAGGTCAACTCCACTCTAGATTCTACCAGGAACCCTGGCTGCTATGGCTCAGTGGATTGAGCGCGGGCTGCGAACCAAGGGGTCACCGGTTCGGTTCCTGGTCAGGGCACATGCCTGGGTTGCAGGCCAGGTCCCCAGTGGGGGCCACGTGAGGGGCGGCCATGCATTGATGTTTCTCTCCTTCTCTTTCTCTCTCCCTTCCCCACTCTCTAAAAATAAGTAAATAAAATATTAAAAATTAATTAATTAATTAATTCTACCAGGAAACTACCAGAAATGATAAGTGAATTCGGTAAAGTAGTAATAAGATATAAAATTAATCTAGAAATCAGTTGCATTTTTATATGCCAATAACAAACTCTCGGAAAGGGAAATTAAAAAAATAATTCCATTCACAATTGTGTCAAAACCCTAGTAACAAAATAGAATAAAAACACCAATAAATTTAACCAAGAATGTATAAGACCTGTACTTGGAAAATTATAAGACACTGAAGAAGGAAACTGAAAAAGATACAAATAAGTGGATGCATATACCGTGTTCATAGATATGAAGAATTAACATCATTAAAATGCCCATAATACCCCAAGCAATCTATAGATTCAATGCAATTCCTATCAAGATATCTATGATATATTTCTCAGAACTACAACAAATATTCCAAAAATGTATACAGAACCACAAAAGTCCCCAAATAGCAACGGCAATCTTGAGAACAAAGTTGAAGGAATCGTGCTAATATCAAACTATACTGTAAGGTCGCAGTAATCAAAACAGCATGGTACTGGCATAAAGAGAGACACGTAAATCAAAGGGACAGAATAGGGAACCCAGAAATAAACCCACACTTTTATAGTCAATTAATATTTGACACAGGAGGCAAGCACATACAATGGACTAAAGATAATCTATTCAATAAATGGTGTTGAGAAAATTGAACAGCTCTGTGTGGATAAGTGAAACTAGACCACCTTCTCACACCACACACAATAAATTCAAAATGGATTAAAGACTTAAATGTCAGTCTCAAAAACATCCAAGAAAAAAGCATAGGCAGTAAAATCTCAGACAATGCCCATAGCAATATTTTTTCCAATATATCTCCTCAGGAAAGGGAGGCAAAAGAAGATATAAACAAATGGGACTACATCAAAATAAAATGTTTTTGGGGACTTCCGCCAAGATGGCGGCATAGGTGGACACACTCGCCACCCGCACATCCAGAGTGTCTAAACAACGAATGCAATAGCGAAAAATTATACAACCAGAACGGACAGAAACGAACTGAAGTGAAGTCCGACACCCAGGAGGTTGGAGAGGACGAACATTCAGGCCCGTAAGTGGGCAGAAGCGAGCGGAGGAGCGGAGTGAGAGGCAGTTTGCACGGAGGGGCTCACGCTGCGAGTGCCTAAACAAAACACGACCCCGAGCAATGGGTGAATCCCGCAAGCCAGCTGCGTTTCCGGAGACGCCAGTGGAAGCCAGCAGGGCCAAGGCTGGCAGGAAAAGGCGGTGGGGAACTAGGGAGCGGAGGGGGATCGGGAGTCGGTGGTGATCGGCAGACGCCAAATCCCCCCTCCCAGGCCCCGCCCCTAGAGGAAACATCACCAAAAAGGCGACCCAGGTTGCCGGCACCAGCGATCTGACAAGTGCACCAAGATAAAAAGAATGAAAATGGCCAAAATGAAAGATCAGAATAAATTACAACTAACGGATGATGACATAGTCAACCTATCAGATGCTCATTTTAAAATGCTAGTAATCAAAATGCTAACAAAACTGGAAGAAAGGTGGACGCAAATAAATGAACAAATGAAGAACACGATAAAGATAATGGAGGAAGATTTACAGGGAACCAATAGGGAAAAAAAGGAAGCTGAGACTCAAACCAATGGGGTGGACCAGAAGGAAGAAACAAGAATTCAAAAAAATGAGGAGGATCTCAGGAACCTCAGAGACAGCTGTAAACGACCCAACATTCGGATCATAGGGCTGCCTAAAGGACAAGAGGAACATCAAGAAACTGAACGTATTTTTGAACAGATAATGAAGGAGAACTTCCCAGATCTTGCAAAGGAAATAGGCCTCCTGGAAATCCAAGAAGCTCAGAGAACCCCAAAGAAGTGGAACCCAAAGAGGAACACACCAAGGCACATCATAATTACATTACCCAAGGTCAAGAATAAGGAGAAAATCTTGCAAGCAGCAAGAGAAAAGGAGACAGTTACCTACAAAGGAATCCCCATAAGACTGTCAGCAGATTTCTCTAAGGAGACCTTCCAAGCAAGAAGGGGCTGGAGAGAAGTATTTCAAATCATGAAAAGCAACGACCTACAAACCAAGAATAATCTATCCAGCAAAACTGTCATTTAGAATGGAAGGGCAGATAAAGTGCTTCTCAGATAAGGTCAAGTTCAAGGAGTACATCATCATGCAGCCTCTACTATATGAAATGTTAAAAGATTTTGTATGAGGACTCAGGAGCGAAGGCACCGAGGCCAGATCAGCTACTGGGGAACTCAGACCAGCCACAGCCAAGACGCTTGTGAGGTAAGCAAGCAAAATACAACCAGAGAAACAAAATAGAACCAGAGACACTGAAGTTTAGAAAATTCTGGCAGTAACCAGAGGGGAGGGGGAAGGGAAGAAGGGGGACAAGGGTATTCAGGAACTGCTATAAAGGACACATGGACAAAACCAAGGGGGAGGGGGGAGATCGGAAGAGC
>PVJI01032488.1:0-12160 GCA_004026765.1 Micronycteris hirsuta
GTACACAAAACACAGTTCATTATTGTATTATTATTTATTAATTCTTATATTGGTTTCCATGCGAGCAACTGTAAACCTACTTTTAACCCACCCTGTGTTTCCATTTTAAAAATTAAAGCCTGATTTACACAGAATAAAATCCATTCTTTTCCGTGGGAAGTTCTGGGAATTTCACATGCCCACAGGGATTTGTAACCACCGCCGTGATCAAGACGTGAAAACATTCCATTGCCCCCGATGTTTCCTCGCGTCCCGCTAGCCCTCCCCTCGCTCCACCCTCAGTCCCCAGCAAACACTGACCTGTTTTTTCCCCTCTCTCGTTTTGCCTTTTCTAGATGTTATTGAAATGTGGTGATACAGTATGGCTTCTTTCACTTAGCGTGGTGCATTTGAGATGTGTGTTGGGTATTTTGGTTCCTCTTTGTTGCGAAGTGGGACCCCTTGTGTGGATGTTCCACAGCTCATTTACCCACGTCCCAGTTGAGGGTCATCCAGGTTGGTGTCCAGTTTTGGGTTATTTCAGATAAAACCACTACACATATCTGTACCCAGGTTTTTGTATGAACATAAGCTTACAGTGCACTGGGTAAATACCTAGAGTGCGATTGCTGGGTTGTATGGCAAGATTACATTTAATTTTTTTTTGTTTTTTTATTTATTTTTTATTTTTTTATTGATTATGCTATTACAGTTGTCCCTTTTTCCCCCCTTTCTTCCCCTCCAGCCCTTACCCCCCCTTTCCCCACCCTTTAATTTTGTCCATAGGTCATACACATAAGTTCTTTTGCTTCTGCACTTCCTATACTATTCTTAACCTCCCCCTGTCTGTTTTCTACCTCCCATTTATGCTACTTATTCTGTGCCCCGTTCCCACCCTCTCCCCCTACCACTCCCCTGTTGATATTCCTCCATACCTCATATAACTCCCTTTAACATTTCATACAATAAAGGCTGGGCGATGATGAATTCTTGAACTTGACCTTATCTGAGAAGCACTTTATCTCCCCTTCCATTCTAAATGATAGCTTCGCTGGACAGAGTATTCTTGGATGTAGGGCCTTGCCTTTCATGACTTGGAATACTTCTCTCCAGCCCCTTCTTGCCTGCAAGGTCTCTTTTGAGAAATCAGCTGACAGTCTTATGGGAATTCCTTTGTAGGTAACTGTCCCCTTTTCTCTTGCTGCTTCTAGGATTCTCTCCTTATCTTTAATCTTGGGTAGTGTAATTATGATGTGTCTTGGTGTGTTCCTCTTTGGGTCCAACTTCTTTGGGACTCTCTGAGCTTCCTGGACTTCCCGAAAGTCTATTTCCTTCACCAGCTTGGAGAAGTTCTCCATCATTATATGTTCAAATAAGTTTTCAATCTCTTGGTCTTCCTCTTCTCCTTCTGGCAGCCCTATGATCCGTATGTTGGGCCGTTTATAGATGTCCTGGAGGTTTCTGAGCCCCTCCTCCATTTTTTGAATTCTTGTTTCTTCATTCTTTTCTGGTTGGATGTTTTTTTCTTTCTGCTGGTCCACTCCATTGATTTGAATCCCAGTTTCCTTCTTATCCCTATTGGTTCCCTGCAGATCTTTCCTCATTTGTTCAAGTAATTGCCTCATTTGTTCAAGTAATTTCGATAATTTTTTGTTGAATTCTGTGGCCAACCTGATTATCAGTGTTTTAAACTGTGCATCTGATAGGTTGGCTATCTCTTGGTCGGTTAGTTCTGGAGCTTTGATCTGTTCTTTCATTTGGGCCATTTTCCCCCCCTCGGTGCGCCTGTTATTTAAGGGGCGGAGCCTTAGGTGTTCACCAGGGCGGGTCAACTCATGTTGTTATTTTGTGACGCTATGGGGCCTGGGCAACTCTCGTTGCTGTGCTGTGACGCACCTGTGGGGCCGGGATCTGCGATCACAATGGCGCCTGCTCCGCTCTCCACACACACACTGCTTCCCACAAGCAAGTTGAGCCCCTCTGCGCTGGCTCCAGGGTCGCTCCAGGGTCGGTGGACAGGCCCGCACAGTTCCAAGCCCCGGTGGGGCTCCCCAGTGAACTCTCCTGTGAGGCCGGGAGTTCCTCCAGCCGTCTCACCTCCCACAGGTGTTTTCAATCGGTGGTTTGAGGTTTTATTTCCCCGCTTTGATGGGTTGCGCCCTGCTTTTTCTCCTGGTTTGTCTGCACTCGAATTAGGACCTGCCCGCCCGGTCCACCAGTCTCGGCCCCGCTGGGTCCGGGTGGGCTGGGCGCTGGCCGCGTTTTGGTCGGGCTCACCCGTCTCGGCGTGCTGCAGCGTTGCCAGTCCCACTCCACAAACCGCGGTCTTGCCGTGCGCTCACCACCCAGCTCGCTGCGGAGTGGCCGCGTGCTCTCTCTCTGCCCAGCTCTGCCCCGCTTACCAGACTGGATGTAAGTGTCTTCTTTAACTCCTTGGTTGTCGGGCTTCCTCTCAGTTTGATTTTCTGTCAGATCTGGCTGTTTTTGTTTAATTAAATTGCTGTTTTTTCCTCATTTGGTTGTGTGCGGAGGTACAGTGTGTCCACCTACACCGCCATCTTCTACATTTAATTTTTTAAAAGCTGACAAATTGTTTTCCAGTGTGGCTGCACCATTTTTCATTTCTCCCAGCGACGTTCCAGCTGTTCCCTGTTCTTGGTAGCACTTTGGTATTGTCAGGTGCTGACCCCACCCCATTCTACTAAGTGTGGTATTCAATGTGGTTTTATTTTGCATTTCTCTAATAATACTGAACACCTTTTATTGTGCTTATTTGCCATCAATATATCTTCTCTAAGATACTGTCTGTTCAAATCTTCTCATTTTTGTTTTCTTATTATTGAAGTTTGTGCTCTTTATATATCCTGATGTATTTTTTTCTTTTAATCCTCACCCAAGGATTCGTTTTTTATTGATTTTAGAGCACAAGTGGCAAACACAAGGCCCTCGGGCCGAATCCAGCCCTCCACCTTGTTTTATCTGCCTGCTACCTTGTTTCTGCCCGGCAGCAGCACCAAACTCTCGCTTAACAGTTAAGGAGTGCAGTTGGCCCTCGCTATATCACGGTTCACTTATTGCAGCTTAACTGTATCATGGGCTTTTAAAAATATATATATCTAATTCTCTATCATGGAGTTTTCACTATATCGCAGGATTTTGTGGTATACAGATATTTATATAATATTTATGATTTTAATTATTTTTGCCTAAAAAATTTAAAACAATATAAAAATATAAAAAATGTTAATTTAAACATATTAAAAGAATATGAAATAAAAATAAAATACAGTATGTATGTCATCAGCGGATGAATACCGTACTGTACACAGTGGAAATGCAGTAGCCACTACCGCTTGCACAAGTTTGCCAGTGTGAGATTGTACCCAGCACACTATTGGCTGATGGAATGGAAGGCGACCAACCACAGCACTGTGTTCTGAGTCCTGGGTGCTGATTGGCTCAGTGACCGTAGCATCAGTCTGTTTGCTTTCCTGCACTGTGCCCATACGTTCGGCATCTCTCCCTGTCCACTTCACATCGAAGTCTGATTGCTACGCGTAATGTTGCTCTGTGGTGTTGTGTTTTTGTGAAATTTTTGTAAAAGTTCGGATTTATTTCAAGCCATACGATGCCACCCAAACGTTCTGCACTTCTAAGGCTTCTGGCAGTGACCCCAAGTGCCAGAGGAATATGCTCACCATCAAAGAAAAGGTGGAACTTCTCAAGATGTTAAAAAAAGGCAAAAGCTATGCGGCTGTAGGCCGCCATTACGGGATCAATGAATCTACTGTTCACTACATAAAGAAAGACAAGAAGAATATTAGGTCTACAGCAACAATGACTTTTAACAAGACTGCAAAGAGGGTGGTCACTTCCCGCAATAAGGCCATTGTGAGGATGGAGTCTGCATTGGCCCTGTGGATAAATGACTGCAGGAAGAAGAATATCTCGCTGGATACCAACACCATCCGGATGAAGGCCAAGAAACTTTATGGTAGTTTTGCAGAAAACACAGATGTTCACGATGGTGATGAGGATGAAGACGAGGATGACAACGCAGAAGCAGGACCGTCGAGTGCTTCTCCCTCCAGACCAACCCCATTCAGTGGCAGCAAGGGCTGGTTTGACAAATTTCAGAGACGCTTTGGACTTAAGATCGTTTCTCTGCATGGAGAAGCTGCCTCTGCGGATGTCCACTCACAACCATTGATAGACGAAGACCTGACGGAGATGATGAAGTCAGCAAGTGAAGAAGAGGATGAGGAACAAGACGAACTACAGGTTGGAGAAGAGGAGGAGGTTGGCCTAATACTCGATCATCTTGCAGCCATGGTTAGAATGGCCAAAGAACTTTAGCAAGTAGCTGAAGAATGGGACCCCCAGATGCTTCGTTCGTTGCACTTCGTAAATACAATCGAGAGTGGCATGTCAGTTTATAAAAACCTTCTCACTCAGAAGAAAAAGCAGCACCAGCAACTCCCCATAACTATGTTCATCACTTGGACGAAGAGATCAGTCACACCTACACCTTTAGCAGAAATAGAAGTTACAACCCTGGGCGAAGATACTGCACCACCTGATGAAGCGCCTGATGAAGTGGTGCCTTCAGAAGAGCTGGAATGCTCTTCTTGGCTGTGCAGTACATTCATCTCATCGTCATCACCTTCATCGCCATCAGTACTGCGCAGCTACATAATTCATGATCTTCATCATTCAAGTCGTAGTATACTTCACTGGTGAGCACCCAGATAGAATTTTATATGTTGTTAAAATTACGTAGGTTTAAGAGTGTAGAAAGTGTTTAAGAGCATATAAAGTGTTTATAAGAGTGTGGGAAAGGTTAATAAGAGAGCGGGAAAGGTTTATAGGAGTGTGGTAAAGGTTTATAAAGCCTTAACAAATATATAAATAATAAAATAAATATAACGCCGCTACTTCGCAGATTTTCACCTATCACAGGGATCTCTGGAATGTAACTCCTGTGATAGGTGAGGGATCAGTATAGTTACATTTATACAGACCTAAAATTATATTCAGCCCTGTGAAGGCAACCACGAGGCTGATGCTGCCCCCAATGAAAATGAGTGTGACACCCCGGTTTTGGAGAGAGAGGAAGGGAGAGAGAGAGACATCAGTCAGTTGCCTCCCACACGTCGCTGCAGCCCACAGCTCCTCGGTGCCCAGGATGACGCGCCCACCACCAGAGCCGCTGGCCGGGGCTGTTCTGATGTTCTGTTCTGTCATTAAATATGTGTATTACAAATATTTTTCCCAACATGCTGTTTGTCCTTTTATTGGTAGTATATTTCAGGAGCAAACATTTTTAACTTCGATATAGTGCAATATACCATTTTTTGGCTCATACTTTGCTTGTCAAATCTAAGAAATCTTTGCTTAACCCAAGGTCACAAAGGTTTATTTAACAGTCTTACTGAGATGTAATTCACATAATATAAAATTGACTCATTTAAACTGTACAATTCAGTGGTGTTTAGTATAATCACTGAGTTGTACAACCAAAACCCAAATCTACAACATTTTCTCCACTCCAACATGGAACTCCATATCCCCATGTCCATCAGCAGCCAAACCCTGGATTGGTTTCCTATTACTACACACTGAGGAGCTTAAAACAACACAAACTTATTTTTTCACGGTTCTGGAGGCCAGAAGTTTGAAACAGCATCACTGGGCCAGGATTAAGGTGTCGGCAGGGCTGCAGTTCCTCTGGTGACTCTGGGGAAGAATCTAATTCCAGCTTGCGGTGGGTGCTGACTCTCCAGTCTTCAAGGCCAGCACCTCCAAACTCTTTCTGCTCCATCTCCACATCAGCTTTTCCTCTGTGCGTTCGCATCTCCCTCGGCCTTTGTCTTAGAAGGACATGTGGGATTGCATTTAGTGCTCAGGCCCATAATCCAGGATAACCTCCCCATCTCAAAATCCTTAACTTAATCTCATCTGCAAAGACCCAGTTTTGACTTCACTTGCATGTTGAATCTAAAGGACAAAGAAAAAAACAAACAAACAAATAGAAACAGACTCATAGATACAGAGAATGGGCTGACAGTTGTCGGGGAAGGGGCTTGGGGGGCTGGGTGGAAAGGGTAAAGGGATTAAGCAGTACAGATTGGTAGTTATAGAATAACCACAGAGATGTAAATTACAGCATAGGGAATATAGTCAGTAATATCGTGATAACTCCATATGCAGGACCAGGTGGGTACTCGCAGTATAGGGGGGCTACTCTGTAAAGTACATGATTATCTAACCACTTTGCTGTACATCTGAAACTAATACAGAATAATATCGAATGGTTCCAGGGATGAGGACATGGGTATCTTTTGGGAAGCCATTTTTCAGCTTATCACACTGCCCACTCCTACCTCCTCTCCCACTGCAGCCCCAGACAACCACTGATCTACTCTATCTTTATAGGTTCTTTTCCTGGGCATTTCAGAGAAACATAATCGTATGGTATTCAGTCCATTTAGCATAGTGTTTTCAAGATTTGTCCACGTTGCAGCCGTACTTGCTGCAACAAGTTACATCAGGACTTCATTCCTTTAGGAAGCTTAATAGTATCCCATTGTACAGAGACACACTTTGTTTATCCTTTCATTGGTTGATAGACATCTTGTTTGTTTCCATTGTTTGGCTACTATATACATTCAAATACAAGCTTATGTGTGGACATATGGTTTTACTTCTCTTGGGTATGTAACCAGGAATAGAATTGCTTGATCATATGGTAATTCCATACTTACCATTTTGAGGAACTGTCAGATAGTTTTCCAACATGAGTGTACCATTTGACACACTCACCAGCAATGTGTGAGTGTTCTACTTTCTCTCCAGTCTCTCTGACATTGTCACTTGTCCGTCTTTGTGATGATAGCCATCATAGTTGCTATGTAGTACAGTGTTATCTCATTGTGGTCTTGACTTGTGTTTACTGGTGACTGATGATGTTGAGCATCTTTTCATGCTTTTCATGTGTTTGTTTGCCATTTGTATATCTTCTTTGGATAAATGTGTATTCAAACCCTCTGTCCAATGTTTAATTGGGTTATTTGCCTTTGCAGCACTTGAAAATGTGCCATTTCATCATGACCTCCATGGTTTCAAGATGAGAAGGTCCCTATATTCAAATTGGTAATGCATTATTCCTGTCTATTTTTAAGGCTTTTTTCTTTGTCTGTAATTTTCAGAAATTTACTTATGATATATCTTGGTATATGTTTCTTTGAATTTATTCCTAGTTGGAGCTCATTCAGCTTCCAGGATCTGGAGGTTAATATCTTTTGCCAAATTTGGGCAGTTTTAAATCATTATTTCTTCAAATACTTTTTCAGTCCCACACTCTTTCTTCCCTCCTTCTGGAATGCTGATGATATACATGGTATAAATGTAGATCCCTGAGGCTCTGCTAATTTTTTTAGTCTATTTTTTTCTCTGTTGTTCAGATGGAAAAATTCCATTGATCTGCCAGGTTTACTAATTCTATCCTGTCATCCCCATCTTCTACGGAGTTCATCCAAAAAGCTTTTTAGTTTGGTTATTGCAGTGTCAGTCCCAAAATTTCCCTCTCCTATTGAGTTCTAATTTAAATCCACTGTTGTACAAGAACACACTACGGTTTCAAAGAGCTTTGTTGTGACTGCCACTGAGGAAACAGAGGAATGCTTGTCCGTGCCCTCGCGGAGGCGGGGTTGGGGTGGCCCGGGCTTGCTGCCGTCACTGCTGCGAGTGGGTCACACCACACACTGTCCTCTCCAACACCCAGCCCAGGGAAACGGGGGTGAAATGAAAGCTCAGGGAATCAACCATGTTGTTTCGTCACAAGTCGTGAGGTCTCCAGGCAGCTGCCTCCTCTGCCCTACTCTTAGAATCCTTTTATCGTATCTGTTGTGTCATTTCAGGATGTTGAGTTGTGTTAGAGGAGAGGAAAAAGTGAGTCTACACCGTCTGTTCTGGAAACAGAAACTATTTGTATTTTTATTATTGAATTGGAAGAATTCTTTACATATTATAGATATGAAATATGATCTGCAAATATATTCTCCAATTCTGTGGATTGCTTTTTCACTTGTCATGATGGTATTCTTTTTCAGCACAAGAGTTTTTAATTTTGATGAAGTCCAACTTATCTATTTTCTTTTGTCACTCATACTGTGGGTGTCGTTTTTAAAAACCACCGCCTAACCCAAGGTCATAAAGATTTACTCCTACGTTTTTTTTTCTAAAAACGTTATAGCTTTAGCTCTTTTATTTAAGTCTGTGGTCAATTTTGAGTTGATTTTTAGGCATGATGAAGTATGAATCCAGCTTCTTTCTTTCTTTTTTTAAGACACATTTATTCAGCATCGTGATCAGACTATTACATTTAGCAATCAACAGTATGGGTGCAAAAAAAAAAATACATGAAAAAACCCTTCATTGGAATGCTTTACACTTTCCACAGAACAGAAACGAAAATAACCTGTTATACAGTTAGTCACAAACACAGTCCTCGAGTGTTTTGCCCATCCACGTGAGTACTGTCTAAAACACGTCTTCTTTGTAACAGCTGGGCCCTGCCACCCTGTGCTTGGCTGAGTGCACAAATTGGTTGTGACCTGTGGCTTCCCTGTCGCTTCTCTGGCTCTCCTCTCCTGCTAGGCTTTGTTTCCTGGCGGCAATTAAAACCTTCTGCCACTGCCACAGCTGCTGCTGCTGCTGCTGCCGGAGCCACCACAGCCACCTTGGTTTCGTGGTTTGGCAAAGTACTGGCCTCCACCACCATGGGGGCCAGAGCTTCTGCCTCCAGAGTTTCCTCTGTTCATGGGTCCAAAATTTGAAGACTGATTGTTGTAATTGCCAAAATCACTGTAGCTCCCACCACCTCCAAAGTTGCTTCCATCATTACCAAATCCATGATAGCCATACCCACCGCCGCCATATCCACCACCACCACGGCTGCCACCAAAGCCACCTTGACCGCTGAAGTTTCCTCCATGACCAAAGTTGTCATTCCCGCCAAAACCACCTCCACAACCCCCTCCAGAGTTTCCAGAACCACTTCGACCTCTTTGGCTGGATGAAGCGCCAGCCATCTCTTGCTTAGACAGGGCTTTCCTTACTTCACAGTTGTGGCCATTTACAGTATGGTATTTCTGAATGACAATCTTGTCTACAGAGTCATGGTCATCAAAGGTTTCAAAAGTGAAACTTTTCTTTTTGCCACTGCCTCAGTCAGTCATGATTTCAATCACTTGAATTTTCCCATACTGTTCAAAATAATCTCTTAGGTGGTGTTCTTCAGTGTCTTCTTTAATACCACCGACAAAAATCTTTTTCACAGTGAAGTGGGCACCCGGCCTTTGAGAATCTTCTCTAGAGACGGCCCTCTTCGGTTCCACAGCTCCCACCCTCCTCACGTGGCCTCGCACTCATGGCTGCACCCACCCCCTCCACAGGGGCCCAGGTGACAGACCCAGGGCCTCTGGGGCACGTGGCGTTTAGGTCACCACACAGCTGTGAGCATCCCCACTGCTCAGACTGGCTCCTCAGACCCTCGTCTGTTGTTTCAAAGCTCAGACCTCCCACCAGGAGCTCCCCTAGCCGTCTGGCTCCCTGGGAGACTCTGACTTAGACATGGCGACTGCAGGAGAGGGGACTTCAGCGATGCTTACTCCGTGGCAGAAAGGCCCAACTTCTTTCTTTTGCATGTGAATACTTAGCTGTTTCAATTTGTTCAAATCATTTGTTGAAATGACAATTCCTTCCCCATTGAATTGTTTTCACACCGTTGTCAAAAATCCAGACTCTCAATTCTATTCCTTTGATCTGCATGTAAGCCAGTACCACATTGTTTTGATTACTGTACTTTTGTAATAATTCTTGAAATCAGGAAGTGTGAGTTCTTCAACTTTGTTGTTCTTTTTCAAGATTGTTTTGCCTGTTCCAGGTCCCTTGCATTTCCACATGAATTTTAGGATCAATTTGTCAGTTGCTGAAAAGCACAACTTAGGATTTTGATAGGGATTGTGTGGAATCAGTAGGTCTGTTTGAAAAGTATTATCATGTTAACAATATTAAGTGTTTTAATCCATAAATGTGATATCTATTCATTTAGATCTTTAATTTCTTTCACCAATCTTTTCCAGTTTTCAGTATACAAGTCTTGCACATTCTATTGTTAATTTTGTTCCTAAGTATTTTATTCCTCTTCATAATAATGTAAGTGAAATTGTTTTCTTTTTTTTACTATTAAAAATACTATTTTATTTATACTTATATATTGAAAAATGGTTGTAGTATCATGTTTACATACATATCAATATTGGAAACAGTTCAATAATGAATTACACCTAAATTTTATAAAGAACACAGAAACATTAACACACTGATTGGTTATAGAAAGCAGAGTGGAGGGAAAACCATCAGCTATCATTTTCGTTAAACAGTAGCACCCTATGAGGAGAATCAAACCAATTAGTAACACTCATCTATACTGCAAAATAATATATACAAAGGAAAATTAGTGATTGTACTGATTTTATTACTTTTACTAAGCCATTTTATCTTCCCCGCACTCAGTGCAAAGAAATAAAACAATATGGAAAAAAATATGTCCTCATTATTATTCACAATAAAAAGAGTCTGCTTCGCTCTGCAGGCCTGGCAGAATGTGTAAGAGGGAGCACTGCATGGTTCCAGCGGATCAAAGTCACATTTTGTGATTCTGACCCACCGAATAGAACCTCATGCGGATTTGGTGACTGGACGAACTCCATGGGAGCTGCAGCAGACTGAACCCTTTCTGTGGTATCCCCAGCTCTCAGTAAATAAGAGCTACACAAGAAAAGCCAGCAATCAGTCTGTATTTGTAGACTCTTTCTTTAGTGTAAGGTAGAAAAGGAGACCTTTGTTGAGGACGTAGATACAAATATTGTTGTGGTCTGAAGATCACTAGATTGATATTGTTTGTGTCTGTTATACTGAAGATAAGTTAGACATCGAAACCACTGCCAGATTAAGAAACTTCTACACCTTGTCTCAATTCTTCAAATAATGGGGCCAGTTCCTTTTCTAGGCTGACAATTAGTCCTGTGCTGGCATTGCTGCTGGCTATGAAACTCACCACCAAAGACAAACGATTGAATTGAACCATGTGGTAGGTATTGTAATAACAGATGATACTTTTATTTTTTGGAAGTCCACGTTTGCTCCCCTGGTCTGTTGCCAGGGCAAAAGTAGATAAGAAGCCGGGTCTCCAAGCACGCTCTGCAGCGTGACCGCTGGCCACTTGGGTAACAGGCACTGCGTCTCCGTCGGACACAAGGATAGCGCGGAGCCCTTCAACACTTGGTCACTTTTTATACAGGAGTCGCTTTAGGTCATCCGCCACGACGAACCTTTCCTCACGTAGGTTCAAGAGCCATGCCCAGCTTTCTGGGCTGCCCGGTTCTCTGTAGAGCAGGGATCGTGGCTGCCTGCTGTCACTTCAGGGGCAGCTTCAAAAACAACTCCCTCGGAACGCCACCGGCACAGGGTCTTGTGGCCTCCTCGGTGCTCCCGGGAGCACTCCCCGCCCCTTGGACGCCCGGCGACACTGAAATTGTTTTCTTAACTTCATTTTCAGATTATTCAGTGCTAGTGTATAGAAAAACAATTCGATTTGTGTATATTGACCTGTATTTTTCAATCCTGATTAATGTATTCATTTTAATATTTTTTTAAAATAGTTTTTGGATATTCTTCAGGATCTTCTGTATGGAAGACCATATCATCTGCTAATAGATAGTTTCACTTCTTTTCTAATCCAGATAATTTTTATTTCTTTGTCTTGCCTCATTGCCCAGCTGCAACCTGCAATGCAGTGCTGGATGGGAAGGGCCAGAGTGGATACTTCCCTCGTTTCTGATCTCGGGGCAAAGCTCTCAGGCGTTCATCTTTAACCATGTCAGCTGCGGGGTTTCATGGACGTCCTTCGTTAGGTTAAGGAAGTTCCTGTCTGTTTCTTGTTCGTTAAGTGTTTTTGTTTATCACGATAAGATGTTGGATGTTTTTCAAATTCTGTTCTTGTATGTCTTGAGATGATCATGTGGTTTTTCTCCTTTATTCTGTGTGTATGGTGTGTTACATTGATTGATTTTCATTTGTTAAATCAACCCTGGATACCTGGGATAAATCCCATTAA
>PVJI01032489.1:0-12169 GCA_004026765.1 Micronycteris hirsuta
TGAGAGGGCTTCTTCTAGAAACTTCTGGGAGTTCCTCCCCATGTCTGTGAAGGAAATGTTTAGGCTTTCTCCTAGGTTGCAACCCCTTTAAGAAGCAAATAGTCCTTGCATATTTTATCTTTCATCAACTTTCCCGTGAGGTTTTCTTCTCAGACGGTGGCAAATTTCTGCAAAGTGATTTTTAAAACACAGTTTATATGTTCCTTCATAAGAGTCTCTGCTGCCTCGGGGCCAGAGGAGAGCCTCTGCCCGCAGCCATGAGGGTAGCTCAGCAGCCTCATCAGATAAATGCTGGCCTCCTGCTCACAGGCCTCTCCCAGGACTCATTCCAAGTAAGCAGCTCACTGAAATGACAGATGCCAGCCAGAAACAGGGCTTTATGCTTAGGCTTTATGGTCCGGCAGGCTTGCATTTCTATCTGGGCCTTGCCCTGCTGCTGGGACAGCCACATGCTGGCTATGGAGCCTCCAGGAGGGGCGTGGTGCAAAGTCCCTGAAAGTGGCCTCCGCCCCCACGCTGAGTTTGTGCTCAAGAAAGCACAGTGGTGTCAATCTGAAAATGTGCATGGCCTCAGCTCGCTTGGCCACACCACGCACAGCAATTCTGCCCCCTTACCTTCTGTAATTTCCCATTTCCTTAGAGTCTACCTGGTCTTTTTTTACCTTCTTTCACTTCCCCGTAGACCTTTTTTCTTTGCTGTTTCCTCTCTGTTTTTCTTTGAAAACCTCAAATTACCTTTGTCGTGGCTGGCGTTGAGCTCGGTTTACGCCGGAGTCTCTGTCCTCCATGGCAGTCATCTGAACGAAATCTGCCTCCACACGTGTCCAGCGCTGGTTTTCTTCGACAGAGTCTCAGCTTTCCGACCTGTGTGTTGGAGAGGTGATGGTTTCTTCTTCTTCTGTGTGCTGCTCTGTGACTGACAGTGACCGACTGTAGTGACTGTACTGACAGTAACCTGTCACAGGTCGTTAGGATTGTCTTCTGACATGAAACGACGTTTGTTACACGCGCAAATATCAGTGGTGTACTGAGTAGGGGAAAGAACCCAACTACAAAAGAGCAGAAGCAACAGCTGAAAGGGTCTTCCCATTTACCTGCTAAGAAGAGGGACAGGGTGCGGGGTATGTTAAAAATGCGACAGTGTCTGTCTTATGGAAGGGGCGGGGTAGAGGGGCCTGGGAGGGGACCAGGGGCTTATACAGCAGAAAAGAGCCAGGAAAGGTGGGATTTGGTTCATAAGGACCCTGTATACGAGAGTAAGGTGCTTTGATTTCATGCCTGAGCCGACAAGAGAGTTGAAGGTACAGGTGAGTTTTGGTTGCTAGGATGGGCCACTCACAGTGACGCAGGGGCTGGTGGCTAGTGTGTGGGCAGCTCACGAGGGTGTAGATAGGAAGTGCCTCGCAGAAAGTGCACAGCACAATGCAGAAGAGAGAGGGATTTGATCACATCAGAATTAAGGATCTCTGTCTGGCCAAGTCACCAGATGACAGAATGGAAGAAGAAATACTTAGGCTATGTAAGAAAACCCTCACATGGACAGGAGAAAGACAGCAATCCTAACAAAATGGGAAAAGGATATGAACAGGCAATGTTTAGAAAAAGAACCCTCCCTCACACCTGAAGTAATACACACACGAAGAGGTGCTTAATATCATTCGTAATCAATTAGATGGAAATTAGCCAGTGACATTTCCCTGTATGTCTACATGTTTGTATCTGTTGGAAAGCTGGATGATGCTGTGTGTGATGGGGATGCAAGGCTGTTAAACTGGAGAGCAGCAAAGTGAGGGTGCACGTGCCTCGGAGCCCAGCCTATACCCAGGTTCTGAGCAGAGGTGTTCACGGCAGCGTTATTTTTAGAGGAAGGGGTCCCCCTTCGAGCTGGAAGACCAGGCTGGCAAAGCGCCACGGACGCGCATGAAGTGCAGGGCCACAATGAGAGGAAACGTGGACCAGATATACAGACACGGCTGGATCCTAAGAATTTAAGGAGAACTCTAAGAAGCAAAAGGAAACATTAAACAATTGCAGATACACACAGCTCTTAAGGAATGTGTACAAAAGACTACGTATTAACCAGAATGAAATAGTTGCCTATAGGCAGGGAGGAGGCAAATGGCAGTGGGGAAGGGAGCAAACAGGGAATAAAGAGTGATTGGAAGCTTGCATGGGCCAGTGGGATCATATTTCATGGGCTGAGTATGATGCTTTCAGTATACCTGAGGGTAAAATAAACAAGCAAAAAAGGCCATCATTTTGAGGAAAAGGATTACCTTTTGTTGGTTATGTGCTGCATTGGGACCTGGTAGGATGCCGCACGTGCTTAAATAACAAAGAATCTCCATAATAATCCCCTGTAATGTTTACAGTGTTTTCAGAGCCCTTGCCCGTAGGCGGGCCCACTCGAGTGTTATGACAACTACATAAATATAGTTGGATATGAAGATATTTTTAGAAAATGAGGGGACTGAGGCTCAGATGGGTAAAGTGACTCGCCTGGAGTCACGCATCTGGGAAGTGACAGCGTTGTGAGTCAGACCCGGGAATCCTGACTCTCACCCGGGGCCTCAGGTCCCCAGGGGGTGTCACTGCACCAAATAGGAAACCTTCGCCTCCTGGAGGAAATAAGAATGTGAAATGGCACTTGGCTGGGATTTTTATGTTTCACATGTACTTTTCTGTTTCCACTGCTTTCTTTTCATTTAGATTTTTTTTCTTTCCTTATGGTTGAGGGAAAAATTTTCTTACTTATCAGACATCCTGAATCAAAGTTGGGTAGCTCACGAACATGATATAGTAGCCTTCACAGAACCACTAGGAGATACTTTTAATTTAGAAATATCTTTATCATTCTTTTCAAAAATAATTTATGCTCCCCTAATCCTCCTTTATCCTACCCTCCAGAGATGACCACTGCTAAGAGTTTGACTTTAAATTCTCCTAGAACTTTTCCCCCCAAGAAATTGAAAGTACTGTTTTTTTTTTTCTGCAGGGAGCAAAGGGAGTAAAATCTATAACTGGCTTGAGTCTTGGCAATGGCGGTTCTGAGAAGATGGGCCAGTTCGGCCAACTTGGAGCGTAGCCTCCCGAGGCTGGAGATTGAGGAACAGCTGACTTTGCCTTCCCAAAGCAGCTTAGCGTTTTTAGACACAGCCGGGGCTGTGTGGGCCGCGAATTCCCTGCAGGCCAGGGCTCTCACTATCTCAGACACATGTGAAGTCAGAACGGTCCAGGGGGGTGGGGTGCGGGGCTGCTGTGAGTTTGCCTGAAAGAGAATGGCAGTCTCCTGACCTGTTGTAAATTTAGCTCAGCTTCTAAGAACCATTCCCATCAAAACGAGGTTTCTGGTTGCTGTAGGACTGGGTTTCCTGTGGGATTTCCCACGTGCACCTAGGCACCGTCGTTTCTAGGCACCGGGAAGACAGGTTTGTTTAAGATCGCCCCTGTTTTGACAGTCTCATGACTGGTGACTTGCGTGGCATCATGAACATCTGTTGGTTTTGGAGTTTGCCTGCCAGGCATCCGTATCTTATTTTTTTCTGGTGTCCATACCCCACTTTTCTTCCGGTTTACCCCCTGAACTGGATTGCACGGTGGCCCCACCCCAAACTCACGTTTACTTGGAAACTCAGCATGTGACTTTATTTGGAAATGGGGTCTTTGCAGATGTCATTAGTTAGGATGAGGTCGCACTGGGTTAGGGCGGGCCCTAAATCTAACGATGGGTGTCGCTCTGAGAAGGCCCCGTGAAGACACAGGGGAGCAAGTAGGAGAAATGGGGTAAGAGGGTGGAGTGAGGCAGTTACGAGAGGAAGAACACCAGAAGCCAGGAGAGAGCCAGGGGACAGGTGCTCCCTCGGAGCCCCCAGAAGGCGCCAGTCCTGCCGACACCTTGACTTTGGACTTCTGCCCTCCAGGACTGCGAGGCGATACGTTTCTGTTGTCTAAGCCACCCAGTTTGGGGGACGTGGCTACGGTGGTCTTAGGGCAGAAATACACCACCGAGGCCGGGCTGCGTTTCCGCCTCCAGGTGACGTGCCACTTGGGACTGCACAGGGCATGGCAGTTCACTCAGGGACAGATACATCCTCGATCTGGGCCAGTAAGAGTCAGCCCTGAGGCTTTATCTGGATTTTTCGAGAAAGAGAATCTTTCTTTTCATTTTTCTGTCAAGTCTGTCAACGTGGAACTGCTGGAGGAAATTTGTGCCACCACGTTCAAAGCCTGACCCAGAGTGAAGCCAGTGCTGAGGAAGGCAGAACAAAGAGATAGAGACAGGTTCCCGACACTCGCACTTGGGGACCTAGATCCAGCCGTGCCTGAACCCCACAGGACTGTTCGGTAAAGGGGGCCGTAGTACCCTTTTAAGCCAGTTTCAGTTGGGTTCTTGTCACTTGTAACAGAAGGTTCCTGACAAATAAGTATGGTTTAGGGATAAGTGTTCATGCTCATGGTCATTGAGTGATTTACCCGAGAAGCCCTAGTGGACTCTGTCGTTTTGCATTTGCATTTTCTCTGGGAAGCGAGGAGAGTGGAAAACTAACCTAGAAAAAAGGGACATGGGAAGAAGAAAAGTAACACTTCTTGACTTCCTCCTGCATGCTAAGCCCTGTGCTAAGCACTTTAAAGGCTTCTTTTTCTGTTCTTTAACTTCTTAACGACCAAATCTTTCTCTAAGTCTTGTTGCCTGTGAGTTGTAGAGGCATTTCTGAGACTCAGCAAGCCATGCAGTCTGTTCGATCTAACACCCATGCTGTTACATGGCCTCTCGGTGGCAACAGTGTCGCTGGGCCCCAACCCCGCTTGAACGTCTTATGGGACTTTCTCTTGCTGTGCGGGAGGCACAGCCTGCCTGCGAGCTCCGGCTCCTCCCCACGGACCAGGCGCTGACGGTCACTCTGTCTTGCAGATGCAGACACAGGCTCAGAGAGCGCAGTGGGGAGTGTGTGGGGGTGGTGGGGGGAGTGGAGAGGTAGTCAAACCTAGGTGTGCTGAGTCCATGCTATTCACAGTGTGGTCTGTGGTCTAGCAGCTCAGGAATCACTTGGGGGTTGTTTGAAATGCAGGATCTCAGCACCTCCCAGAACCACAGACCCCAACCCTGCATGAGAATGAGACCCCTCATTCCTACTGTGTAGCCATGATAATTCAGAGCATTGAACTCTCCAGGTGGCCCTGCGGGGCCACTCTCATGCTGTATGCCCAGCTGGGCCAGGCTCCCCCATGCACGCTGGCCTGCATTATGGAAAAGAAAAAAGTCTAGTCCTGTGCCTGCGGTTAGCTGATTGAGGGACCAACATAGCCTGGGCAGAGGAGGGGCAAGCTCCGACCCTTCTCCTTGGGGCTGGGAGAGGAGAGGTTGCTGCTGCTGCTGAGCTGAGTGCCCCTTTATCCGCCTTTATCTGCCGCTGCAGGGCTCACCCAGCCCACCTCGGCCCGGGGTCCGCACCACCTGGGCCCAGCTGGAGGGCCAGCTGCTTTCTCCTCAGAGACTGTGCGTGATAGCTTTCCACAGCAGCGCTGCAGATTCCTTGCTAAGCTGCTCTGGGAACAAAGGGCTCGCAGTGGTCCACGGTGCTTTTGGGAGGGAGGGAGAAAAGTGAGAGCCACATCTGCCACAAGAAACGTGGGAACAGCGCTTGGCCAGGGAAGCTGGGGGAAGTACTCTGTCACTGGTTGGCTTTGAGACTCCGTGGCTGAAGTGCTTCTCGTGACTGGCGGGTCAGTAGCTGCTGTTGGTGGAAGTCTGCTGTGCGTGGCATGGGGTTCTGCTCTTCGTACCATCATGGGCCCATGGCCACTGGAGAGGCCGAGGTACTGTCAACTCTGAACACACTGGGAACTTAGGTTAGAACACAGAGTGACTGTCACACAGCTCCGGGTTCCCACCCAGGGCATCAAGCCCCAGACTCCTGCGTCTATTCGGAGACGTTCTCTGATATCACTGAGCTGGCTGGGCAGCTGAGGAAATGAGGCCAGTTCCCTGGATAGTGACATTTTTGTGGATGATGGGGAGGACCGAACAATTTTATTAAGGAAATCTGTGATGCATCTCACAGCTCCCAGGGGAGGCAGCTGCTGATCGGAGGATCACACTGTGAGAAGCGAGGGGTGAGGGCAGAGCACACACCTGTGCGGCCCTGAAGTCGCTTGCCTTTCTGGTCCTCACTTTCCTTGCCTGTGGGCTCTCTTCCTGGTGGAGAGAACAGCTGTATGAAGGCTCAGAGACATGAAACCGCATGGCTGTTGTGTGAGATTTAGGGTTAGCTGTCTAAAAGAGAAAACCAAATAAGTGGCTGAAATCAGATAAAGGCTTACTTCTCTCTCATAAAGAAGTCCAAAAGCAAGCGATTCGGAGTTGGTATGGAAGGCACTTCTTACTTTATTCCTTAGCATGTGTCTTCTATCCTCAAGTCACAAGATGGCTGCTGCAGCTCCAGCCAGGATGTTTGTGTTCCAAGCAGAGAGAATGGAGAAGGAAAAGGGGCAAAAGGTTATGCCCTCTAACTGAATCACCTCCTTGGAAAGAAACTTCTCAGTCTCTGCCTGGATTCAAGGGAGGCAGTAAAATATAGTCTTTTAGCTTAGCATCTTGCAGCCCTGAATTAATCAAGGCCTGTTATTAAGGAAGAAGCAGAGAGTGGATACTGGGTAGGCTGCCATGGTATGCTTGGAGGAACGTCAAGTTCTTGGTTCTTGGTATTGCCAGAGGCTGAGGTGCCAGGGTACATGTGGTAGGAGAAGCATGGTGCTGACTTGCCAGGCAGCCACAGTTCAGGGCAAGGCAGGGGTGTGGGCACTGGGCAGTTCTCATGCCCGAAGCAGGAAGAGAAAGTTCAGGGGAGTCCTGGTGCTTGGACTGAACCTGCCTGGCAGAGTCGGCGGCACTGGAGTGGCCTAGTGTCCTCCCCTCCTCCCTCTCTTCTCTGCCTTCTCCCTTCTCATCGGGCCTCCCTCTTGCGGAGTCTGCAGCATTCGAGTAGGGCAAGAGGAGAGGTCTTGGAAACGCGGGGGCTGGAGGCCCCTCTGTCTTCATGGCAAGGGAGAACAGTGCAGGGAGAAGCTGCAACTGTACTGGCTTTGCCAAAGTGTGCTTTTCAGTGCACCAGCCCCATGGATTCCGCTTCAGAGAGGGTTCCCCAGAGAATCAGCTTTGGGAAATGCAGCCTCCTCCATTGCTTTCGTGGGCATTCACAATGAGCAGAAGTAGGCTGAGGCCCTGAGTAGGCTTGCAGTGGGGAAACCCATTTACCAGTCTTTTTCCCAAACGTGTTTGACCGCGGGACACTTTGGGGACTACACTGAATTCAGATGGTGTTGAGGTCTTCCCGGATAAGCAGAGCTCCCCCGAGAGGCTCTGTTTGGGACGGTGATTCCTGTCTATGGCCCCCCCCACCCCCCATGCTTCTGACTATGCCCCGGGCCTGTCAGCGTTCCCAGCAGCGGGGGCCAAGGTCCAGCACCCACACATGGGGGGGCCGTACGGAAGTGGCGCTGATATCAGTGGTGAGTCATGAGGGCCCACATGTGGGACTTGATGATGAGACGTGAGTCATGGCCATATGGAAACCTATTCACATGTACCTTCCTTTGGTCCCTAATCCGTGGTAATGCCCTGGTTTCATGATGTAACTTCAGGGGGATTAAGCTCGGACAGCAGAATGATGTCATGAATCTAACTCAGCTTCAATGAAAGCCTTCTGTTAGCATGACATCTGACCGTGTCAGTTTCACGGGGGGATGGCGGCAGGTGGCTGGGCATGTCCAGACGTGGGTACACTGTTTGGGGAGGAAATTTGCTAGATGGGTTGGTTTCATTCTGGGGTTTACTCCAACCCTTGGTGCTGAACACGTAGGGCTTCCTTGAAGACACGTTTGCCCACCGTTTCCTGGCCCAGCTGCCAACTCAGAGCCGGGACGGGGACTTTAGGCATGTAGGCCAGGCTGTCTTCCGGCCTTCTGGACCCCATAACTCGTCCTTTCTGCCTACGACGACTCTCTTTAAAAAGAAAACTTGTTTTATAAATTCCAAACTAATAAACTACTTTGATGGGCAGTTTTGGTCAATATGTCACCTTTCAGAGGCCATATCAACCTTTTAAGAGGGGTTTGGGGGGGCATTGCTTTGGCCCAAATGAGCAACGTGAATAGTGGGGATTCTGCCTGTGTCACGGGGACATGGCAACCGAGTAGCCTCAAACTTTTGGTAAAAATAAGTTATTTCTATGACTTCTGGGGCCATGTTCTTGTTTCTTTTCTTCTCAAATGTGTAATTAAAGAAGCTTCTGGAATAGGTGAGTGTGTCCTTAGCCCAGGACATCGCAGTTCTCTCCCTGCCCAGCTGCTGCCCCTCCCTCACCCCCGGGACCTCCTTCTGGGGTCTCAGCAGTGCAGCCTCGGGTGCCGCTGTCTGCGGTCAGAGAGCCCGACGGCTCGGGCGGGGCCGCGCAGAGTTGCTGAGGCCGAGCCGGGGGCGTGTTGAGCCCGGGCCCTGTCGGTCCTGCGCTGCCTTTGGGGCGCAGCCGTGGCTCATGCAGCATCAACTTTGAACCATGGTCAAAGTGAAGGCGCCCAGGGAGTAGCTGTGCCATTTCTCCTGGCTGGCGGAGACACTTTCCAGGTTGTTTCCGAGCGCTCAGCTGACCGTTCTGAGCCGCTCTTTCCTAGATATTGCTGCTTCTCGTTCCCACCCTCTGCATCAGTCCCTGGAGCTTTCTGTTCATTGTTTCATACTTCACATGACCCTTTTCTGAGCCCCCTGGAGAGAGACAAGAATAGCTCCTCAGAGTCACTGACTTACATAGGGCCAGGTTGGCCAGGCCTGGAAGTATCTGACACATATGGCCAGGCTCTGTCCTCACTTCAGCAATCTGAGGACGAGTTGGTATCATCTCCAGATTAAAAATGAGACATTTGGGACTTCAAGAGGATAAGTACCTTGTCCAAGGTGTGCTGGCTAACAGGCAGTGGAATGGGGACCCGCTCACTCAGTGAAGCATCAGAGACCTGAATGACAGCAGACACGGGACTTCAGTGGGAGAACAAGACAAGGGCGTGAAGGGTTTCATAATCACAGTGACACGGTGGTGGGGGACCGTGGCATGGGTGGGGTGGGTCACCACGGCCAGACTCTGCAGCCCTGCTCACTGCCCGCCTTCTCCCGAAGCCCTTCCTATTCCCCCCTGGGTTCCCACAGCTTTGTGGGACACAATTGGAGAACCTCTCATACGCTCTGTGACCTGCTTCTTAAAAATACAGATGCTAAACTAGTCATCTCAGTCCACATATAACACACTCGTTTATTAAAAATCTTCCAAGCGGAAGAATTCGAAATAATTTATGTAAATACTTTGTTCTTCATGAGGTGGAGCACATCATCCACTGCTTACGTGTAGGCAACACACAGTGACTTCTTTTGAAAGGGGACACTGTGGAGGGGCGGGAAAGTGGAGTAATTTCTCAGTGGAGAGGCCTGGCAAACACTTCCTCTGCCCAGAGGTCAAGGTCAATTTCAGCAGTGCTGAGTCAGGCTGATAGGATGACTTATCCCCATGGCACCTGTGCATCTGGGCTTCGGGCCTGGGCTCTGTTACCCCGCGCTCCCGGCCGCGCACACACGGCCGTTTCCTCCCCGGTATCCTCCGGGGTGCTGGAGGCTGGCTCAGTGAACCTCTCCAGACTCAGCCACCTGAAGTCCCTGAGGACTTCAGAATGTCATTTCCTCTCAGTTTCAAGCCTGCCCATTTCCTGCTCCAGTGTGAGTGATATTCCTGTCCCTTCTTCCCCCCGGGAACACTTCTCTTGATTTTCCTGCTATTTTTGCTCTGCGGTAGGTGGAGAAAACCACCGTGACTTAGAGGGAGAGCCGTGACTCAACCTCTTGTAACAGACCTGGTGGCCACAGTGAGATGGGGGTGTTTCTAGGAGAGGAAGGACTTGGCCTTGGGGCCGGTTCGCCTAGCTTTGTGAGTTTATGGTTTCCGTCTCCCGGGGCCTCAGCCCTCTCACCTGCAGCCTGGGGGTGGGGGGTGGGGGTGGTAGAGGGGACTGGAAAAGAGGAGCCTGACTGGTGAACCTGTTCCGCCCAGTGGTGCTCCCAGGGGCCAGAGGCTGACCCATGAGCAATACAGGAGTTAGGGGTGCTGACCCCTGCCCGGTGGGAACTTTGCACTCCCCCCTGAACTGAACTACTAGCGGCCAGCTCTAGGCCAGAAGCCTTATTGATAACGGCTGACTAACTCATATCGTGTATGCTATGTGTGTTATATACTGGATTGCAGTAAAGGAAGCCAAAGCAAAGAAAATACTAAGAAAATGATAAGGAGGAGAGAGCACATCTACAGTATTTATTGCGGCGGGGGTGGGGGGCTATGTACAAATGGACGGGTGCAGCTGAAACCCACGTTGTTCAAGGGTCAGCTGGCTTGCCTGGTGGGAGTGGGTGCGGACTCCGCCTCAGGAACGGGTGTGGGGAGGGACAGCCTGGCTCTGTCCCCACCTTAACCCCAGCCCCGCTCCCAGGTCCTGCTGCTGCCGCCGGAGGCCAGCTCCAGAAGAGTCCTGTTCCTTAGAGCTCCCAGGGCTTTCCAAGGAACAGCAATTCCCTCCCCCACCAGGAAGCACATTCACTAGATAGGGTTAGATTTTTACCTTTTTTGTTTGCAAATCCCAAGTCCTTTCACTTTTCCCCTCCCAAGCGATGAAAAGGAACGGGGCTGCCAGGACAAGTCCCGGGGAAGATGAAAGCAGCTTTCCCGAGGTTCAATTCTTCCCGAAACAATCTTCCTCTTCCCTCCTCCCCCTAACCATCCCCCCGCTCTCAATGCACCCAAGCGTATATTGTTTTAAATGTCAAAGGAAAGGGGAAAAGAAAAAGGAAAAGAGAGTGAGGAAAAATGCTTTCGCTCCTGAATGTCACAATCTGGCAAGGGGAAAGGGGAGAAAGAACAAGTGGCAGAATTACAGAGATGCAGATTTTGTCCCCCAGCCCCTATTCAGGGGTCCCTATTCAGGTCTCCCGTGCAGCCCCTTTGCTCCCTCCCTCCCCTCCCCCACCCGTCCCTGGTCACATTGAAATGTCAAAGGCAGTAGTTTGCAGCTGAACGGGGTCCCTGGTGGGAACAGACTGCCCTTCTAACCTGGAGGACCAAGCTGTTCCCTTCTGGCCCTTGTATTTGCTTTTCCTTTTTCTTTCTCTGCTTTCACCAGCAGATGTTGTTTGGGATGAAGGAGGCTGGGGGAGGTGGTGAGATGCTTTCCACCTGGGAGTGTGAAGGAAGTGAGCTACGACACCCACGGCCCCTTCTTCCCCTCAAATTCCTGTAACCTCCATTGGCACATGAAAAGATAGTGGCCCGGGGCCTTTTCATTTTCTGCCCTGCAGGAGCGAGGCCACAGCAATGCTCCCTGTGCCCGGAGGTCCTGGCGGTGTTTGGTCCCTCTCTCCCCTCCCCCAGGGCTTCCGTCCAAGCACTTTGGAGGCTAGGACGCAGCAGAACAGCGATGCTTTCTTGCAATTGTGTAAACTAAGGTCGAATCATTTTACAATACACAGAGTTGGTGAGGGTGTGGGCAGTGGGCGTTTTCCTAGCTTGCTGGGGGGCGGGGGCGCGAGTTGGTCCAGCTGTTCCAGATGGTTTCTTGGAATTGTGTATCAGTAGCCTTAGAGCCAGTGCAAATGGCTGATCCGGCAATTCCACTTTTAGGGGTTCCTGGGAAAATAATTAGGCAAGTGAGCAAAGAGTTATGCGCAGGGATGTTTGCGCCCCAAATGATTTTAATATAGTATAATTGAAACATCTTAATTTTTTCTCAGTAGACAGTTAAAAAAATGCATTGGCACACTGGAATAGTATTATGTCATTAAAAGTGATCACAAAACTTTTATGTGTGCTGCCATGGAAAGATAATCACAAAAAAACTAACAAATGGTAGGTTATATGATACTACATGACTAGTTCTTTCTCACTTTTTTTTTACCCTTTTATATATGTAGAAAAAAGTCTGGAAGGATAAACGTCAAAATGTTTATGTGGTACAATATTTATTATCTTTATAATTTCTGGCAGTTTCTGAGTTTTTGATATTCACAAGTATTCCTGTTACAATCTGAAAAAACCAACGTTATTTTTAAAAAAATGTAAACTAACTTTTGCTCCTTAGGTAC
>PVJI01032490.1:0-12153 GCA_004026765.1 Micronycteris hirsuta
ACACACACACACACACACACACACACACACACACACACACACACACACACACACACACACACCCCACCCCCCCACCCCCCCCACCTGGCAGCAGGGAGGTGAGGGGGTGAAGAGACTGACCAAGCTACTCTGGGGGTGTTGGTGTAGAGGCGGGGGGGGCAAAGGGGGACATTTGTGACAGACTTACCCCCAAGGAGGTATCTGTCCCTCCCAGGTCTGAGGTAGGCATTTCTCAACAAAATCTTGCCACGTTTTAATGGCAACAAATCACACATTTGTCCACTTCTCACAAATACAAAAGCAAAACCGTGCTGAGCTTCCTGCCTGCAATTCGGCATTTTCCTAGTGTGTGTTTCATCCTCCCAAATTAGACCGTGGCCCGCGGCGGACACGGAGCTGCCGGCCTGCTGTCTCTGTCTATAATTGTGCCGTGGCCACCGTTTCCGGAGGTGTGAAGACGCCACTCATTGATGACGGTATCGCTAAAATGGTTCCGTTTTGAGCTGGGAACAGGAAGGCAGGTTTTTTTTTCCCTGTGAAAACTGAGGGGAGGAAGGAGGCTCCTCGCTGTTTCTCATGTGGACCTGGTGGGGGGAGTCGCGGGAACCACGCGCCCCCCCCCATGGCCAGCTCGTCGCTGGAGAGCCCTCGCCATCCCAGCAGGAACTAGGGGGTGCATTGCTGCTGACCCCCGCTGGGACCTGGGTTCACTCGGAAAGACTAAAAGGAAAGGGGCCACTTCGTGGGGCTGTGAAATCAAGCACGGCCGGTGAGTGTGCTCACTCTGGAGGGGCCTGTGCCCCCGGCCGACGCGCCTCTTAGGAAGCCGCTCTGGATCAAGCCAAATGTGACCTCCACGTGCAAACACCGCCCAGCCAGGACCATGGGCGGGCGGTCACACTCAGAGTGCTTTTCCAAGGAGTCCAGCTCGAATGCATTAGCACGGGACGTGCCGCACACGTGACGGGAAACTGCAGTCGTCCCCGTGGGAATCTAGCCTCCGGGCTGAGTTCACCCAAGGAAAGAAAATCTCAATTTAGATTCTCCCCCTGCCCCCGCCTCCTCCCAATCCACGTGTCTCTTTTAGGATCGGGGAGGGCACTGTCACTCAGCAAACACATTTCCCATCGAGACACAGTGAGAGTGCACCTGCCAGGGGAACCGTTTGATGTGGGCCAGGCATCCCGACACATGTGTGCTTGACACATGTGTGCACGTGTACATTGCTGGGCTGACAGACAGAAGGAGAGGCAGACATACAGAGGGAGGGATCGTGCACGTTCTATTTAGTGGAAAAGGGTTCTAACAGGAAATCACACAGGACTTCCTGGTATCTTTCTGTTGCGTTTTCAGAAAGCCTGCCCTGCCCACTCGTCCATGCAGGTGAGGAGCGGCAGACTGCGGGGTCCCACACTGTCAGGAGGTAAAGCCCAGCCCAGGCCTCCCCCCATCCCAGGTCTCCCCGGGGCTGGGACAGAGACCCAGGGCTTGGGAGCCCAGGCCAACCTGCTGGCGGGAACAGAGCTACACTCCAGCCCCAGGCAGGCGGCCAGTTTTCTGTATCAAAGGGGCAAATGAAGCTTCTGTCTCAGAATGTATCTGGTCTCCCAGACCATTCTGTCAGAAGCGGCTACTTTCTGTAAATGTTAAGTCAAGGCTGTCTATTTGTTTCAAAACTATGCCATCAGCTCGTCTGCCTGACCCCCAGCAGCCCCTGTTCCGCACGCTGGCCAAGCAGCCTGACCCTGAAGGAGGGGTGGGCGGGGAGAAACCCTCCCAGTGGGGCCTCATGTACGTGTTACATCTGCACAAGTCTTTGCCCTCAACAGCCATGCGTATCCGAGATAAAGACAGAAGATATTTAGAAAAAACTTATTTAGAAGGGAAGGGATACCAAAGCCACTCTTCCTGCTAAAAATTTGAACCAAAATAACTTGTCTTTCACATGACACATCTCTCTATACTTCTTTTGGGCATTTGACGTTTTCACAATTAAGGGCTAATCTTTCTCATTCTTATCCCTCCCTATACACTCTGAGTCGCTGATAAACGATGAAATAATTGTAGTCTGCACGCTTAAATGCATGTGACTGATATGCACATGTGTATATAATCTCGATATTCCGCGTGAGTAACCATTGGTGTGTCTGAGCAGAAACACCACACACTGCATCACCGACCCAATGTGCCGGTGCTCAAGTGTGAGGCTCCCCGTGCACGTGGCCAAAGGCTCACTACCACGTCTTACTTGCATTTATCTAGGCCAAAGTTCATCATCATTTCAAAAGCCCTGTCCGATGATCTAGAACTTGAACTGTGAATCATTATGCGATGTCCCTGTGACTAAATCAGAAGTCAGATTTTCACGGAAAGGCCTCTGCAGAAACCTTTTCCGTGACACCGTTCAGGATGCTGGGACAATTTACGGTGTCAGAAGGGACTCCCGGGTCACAACCTTTGCCACTCGTGGCCCAAGATGCATCTCCCCCTGTCCACCAGCTGTCCCCTCTCCCACATCTCAGCTCTAGCAGGAGGACGCTCCGCCCCGCCGCTGGGTCCCTGGTGGACAGCAATGACATCGAATTCTGAAGTGTTTAAAACAAAAGGCAACGAAAGGAGGCCACCCGGGAGTGGAGCCTAGAGACACACCCCATAATTTTATGATTACACGTCTCTCCAGTACAGGTTTGGAGGAAAATGCACAATTAAAATTGCAGAAATCCACGCCACGGTGTTCTAGGGAACATCGATCTGGTTATTAAATGGTTATATATTAGCCATTGGTAATTTACCCTTCTAAGTGATTTAACCTTCCCCATTATCATTTCATCTGTTTTCTATAAAAATAAAAAAAAAAAAATCAAAGAAATCCGAGCCGTGGAAAAGCCGTGCTGGGCCGGGATCTGAAACTGATTTGGTAGCTTCGGAGCTGACATCAGCTCGGCCTGGCACAGCTCGTTTCAGAAAGCTGCCTCAAATTTCCCTTGGTTTTGAACTTTTTTTTTTCCTTACCACTTTCATCTAGCAAGAAATCATCCTGGTAACGGAACTTCTCTGGTCCACATGCAATAAAAATGTCATCGTCACCAAAAAAGTCCTGAAGGCACATCACCTACAAGAGAAAAGCATGGCAGTCAGCAAGGGGTCAGCGGAACGGCAGTCACACCAACACACGGGCAGGCCCGAGGCGGCCCCGGCCCACTTCCCGTCCGGACTGGACCGGGGCCAGGGTCGGGGGACCGGGCCGGGACCGGGGCCAGGACCCGGGTCGGGGCTGGGGCCGGGGCCAGGCCTGCCCGCCTCTCCCAAGGACTTTCAAAGCCAGGGCTCCAGCATCTGTTCCCAGTAAGAAACGTGTCACGATGCAGTGGTGCGGGAGGGCGGGATCCGGGGAACAGACCCAGGAACTGTCACATTTACTACTCAATAGATCAACAGGCCCAGAGGTAAGCGCCCTTTCCTTTCATAGCAGAGGGAGCATGGCAACACGGGGGACAGCAGCGCCCCCTTACGCCCCTGAACGCAAGAGGCGCCCAGAGCAGTAAAAGTCAGCCCGTCAGTTTTAGCAACAAAGACGTTCCTGAGAAGCTGGTGCCGTCCTACTGCCTGGTGATGGCTGTTTGGGGCAACTACAGAAGAAAAAGAGGGGTGTCACGACATGAGTGTCATGGTGCCCTGTACGCCCCTTCCACCTCGAGCTGAAACAAACAGAGCCTTCCACGAGAGGATGGCAGACAATCTGCTCTTGCTGGGACTCAGGCGCGCAGCACGCCGGCCACTCCAGCGATGCTCGGCTCTCAGTGACCCTGCTGCCCGACTTCTCAGTCCCGGGAAGAATAAGGTTTGAAACAACCCTCTGATTGTCCCTCAGATTGTCAGGTAAGAAATGACACTAGCCATACAACAACAGCCATCCGGTGTGAGTGAATGAAAATCATACCTATTTTTTTTTTTGTCAGATTGGCAAAAAATATATTTTTGGGTGTGCTGCAGAATATTAGTAATTAGTTTATGTGCCACAAGATGAAAAAAGTTGAACATCGCTGCTCGATATCAACATACTTCGGGAACTTTCCTTTCGGCATTACTGGACTTTACCAACGGATTAGAAAAGGTGCAGGAATGTAAAACTCCCGTTTGCACGGTGATCTGATTTTACATGTCTATACAGTGCTATTCCTTTGTAAATTTGAGGTTCTCAGAATTAAGTGTGATAACCAGCTTAAAAAGATGCGTTCCATTTATGGATTAAAAAACAAAAAATATGCTCCTTATGACAATGGGATAGCGCCAATTTGGACGTGTCTTTCAGTAGATCCCTGCACATCTTTCAAATCTAGACCTTTCCCAGCCCCCTTCTCTCCCCTCTCCCCTCCCCCCACCCCGCCCGGGTCACCACATCCGTCCGGGTCTCATCCTCCCACCTGTGCACCTTGGCCTTTCTCTCTCCAAGGGTTTTCTCGCCTGCCCTCTTTCTCTCCGATTCATCCTATTTCATTCTATCAATCTGCTCTTTCTTAGTTAACTTTCAGAACCTCTCTCCATGGCTCAGAAAAATATCAGTGTTAAAGTTCATTTTCTGAGTGGGGCACTTTGGACTCCTCAAAATCTGGTGCCAACCTACCTTTCATGTCTACAGTCATTTTAGCTGTGACATGGCATCTGACACTGAATAAGCATTGGATGGATGGATGGATGGAAGGATGGATGGCTGGAAGGAAGGATGGATGGAAGGATGGATGGATAAAAGGATGGAAGGAAGTGGAAGGAAGGAAAGAAGGAAGGGAGGTAGGAAGGACTATATTCTAACCTGAAGCACTCTCCAACTTACCCTCTTTACTTATTCTTTTCAGTCAAGGGACTTTTCTTTCCTACTTGTGTGGTTTTCGGCACGACTGTTTCCCCATTAGGTACCTCCCACCTCCCTCTGCCTAATCGTCTCTCCACTCGTCTGAAGTGACCCCCCTCCTTGCTGTGAACACTGAGTCCCCGTCCAGTAAATGCTCATTAACCACGTTATTTGCCAGCCACTGTGCCAGGCCTTGAAAATATGACCACCCTCACGTGCCCCTTCTTTTCCAGGACACGCGGGTGCAGACACACACTCCCAGGGACTCCCGTCGCCCGTCGTGAACGAGTGACTCAGCAGTGCGTTAGCTCCCCGTGGTTTTGTCACAAGCCTGGAGGTGAGTCGCTGAACTGCAGCCCATGCTCTGCTCCACCACCAACTTGGGCCGTCAGGAAGCCCCCGTCGGCTGTCTTCAAATGGGTCCTATTCCCAAAGGATCCTACACTCAGTACAGGCAGAGGCCGAGGCTCCTGCTGGGTGTAGTGCTGACACCTCACAGAGATGTCGCTCTGGCACATCTGCCGCAGAGCACAGCCCAGCGGGCCAAGCCCAGGTTCTGGGTTAAGCCACTGAGATGTCAATCTCTCTGGGCCTCGGTACATTGCAACTGTTGTTTTAAGGATTAGATGGGTCAAGATCATGAATCAGAAGAAGGTAAGTCCTCAATAAATTTCACCTATCAGTCCAAATCAAATGCATCCCCAGTATAGGCAGACCTCAGAGACATGGGGGTTTGGTGCTGGACTGCCACAAGACAGCCCACTGTCATCTGTGTGCTGGTGGATGGTCTGGCCTCCTGTTTAAAAAAAAAAAAAAGCATGTGGAGTGCAATAAAGCAAGGCATAATAAAATGAGGTATGCCTATATAAACAAATAAAATTAAAAAAAAAAAAAAAACGGAGTATACAGTTCCTCAGCGCTGTGGCAACAGACTCCTTCCCTAAGCAGATTTGGAGAGAACACAGTGTATGGGGTGCCCCTTCTCACTTTGGGAAGAGGAATTTTATTAGCATAATTATCTTGGTGAAATGCATACTTGGTGTTAGCCTCAGGGAATTGGTGCAAAGCGGGCAGGTGCCGTGACGTGAAGCTGGGACATGGTTTCGGCTCTGCTTCCCCCTGGAAGGGCGCCGTGCAAGGCACTGGCCAGTGGGCTCGCCTGCTCCCACAGGTGGATAGTTCCGCAACCCACTGTCTTATCTCAGGGCCTCTAGTGATGTGTCACCAGCTTTTAGTTTTGTGGGAACCGGAGACGTGCATTCCCCTGAAAGAACTGTCCTCATCAGAATGTCCCTATGTTGGAAAAGTAACTCTGTATGTACTGTGTGTAATTAACAAAGGAGGTAATCAACTACGGCACGTGGTGAAAACGAGTCCACCGATGTTCAACTCTGACCTCCCGCTCGGTTAGTGTGTGACTCAAACCCCATATACAACCGTTCCCCTCCTTGTGTCAGTTTCTGTCTGGTGGCACTGAGCAGAAGGCCGTACCCCCCTCCCTGGGGTCTCAGAATACACGGGCGATTGGAAGTGCCAGATGTGATGGAAACAGCCCAGAGTTGCCATCGTCATTGTGCAGACTCAGCCCTGTCACTTAACTCCTCCCGCCTACCAATGTCTGTATTGGTTCTGATGCATTTTTACCACAGTAACTACGTGATGAAGACACAGAGAGAAGGTGGAAATTCTTCTCGTGGGATGCAGCGATGCAAGTAGCTCTTTACACATTACTACGTTTAACGCTCAATATACATTATTATGAGACACACTCTATTTGGCAACAGTTTTTATTACTACCCCCATTTTACAGGTTAAAACATTTAGCCAGATTAAACAGAAGATCAGTAGCAACTGGAAGCCGGCCCAGTTAGAATGTAAAGGCAGGCTCTCAGCTCCCAAGCTGCAGGAAAACAACCTATTGGAGCACGCAGACACGTGTGCCCTTTGTGTTTGTGGTTTTACAAATTTCAGTTAATAAAACCATTGTAATAGTCATCACGTATATTCTACATTTATAGCTTATACTAAAAGTTGTCTAATAAATTTAAAGAGCTTAATCAGTTCTTTGACAAAAAAAAAAAACCCACCATAGTCAGTGTTCTGACTCTCTTAATGTCAACTCTGAATTCATAGCTCTTCCATTAACTTCTCATTACACCCAGTCCTCCTAGCTGAGTAACCTGCTCACAGGGTTTTAAAAAAAAAAGCAGAGACAAACATGGACTTCCTCCTCCTCTGAGCTTCCGGTGTGCATCCTCTGCGAGGACAGCAATAGAAACAAAGGCAATAAAGGCGACTACTATTTACACATTTCCAAAGCAGGACCCTGTGGTACATCCCGCGGTGAAGCAAGGTCTCCATGGTGACGCTGACGACACCAAGCAGGCGAGATTCTGGGCGGTGTCTATGGGACAGTATTTTCTTTACAAGAGCGCCCTCTACCCACGAGATGCGGGATAGCTCTGCAGCCAGAGCCTCGTTTGCTGGAAGCCACAGTCACTGGGTCTTGACCAGGCGTTAAGTGATCCAATATTCTACCATCACCTTCCTAATGTATTTCAAGTGAGATCACAAACAAACTGCAAAAATAAAACCCAAGACATTCATTCTACTTGTTGGAATCCTTGAGCGTGACATATCCTTTCCGTTTTAATTTTCTTTTAAAAAATACTTATGATTTCTCATTCTTCTTGACACAAAAGAGGGTAAACATAAATGTTGTTGTCCACACTTTAACGAGATGCTTTTCACCAAAAAGGAATGCTTGTATCTTTGTTTAAAAAAAAAAAGTCCAATCACCTGTTAACTTAGGCACCAGAATCAACAACTTCTTTCTGCACAATTGGTAATATGACCATAATTAGCTTTCACTCAAAACTTGGCACACAGTCCCCTCCTCCTGCCAACACTTCATTGTGAGAATGTTTCTCTTCCACTGTCATTCCGTGCTTGGTTTCCACTCTCCACTCTCAGCACTGCATGCTGCCACACCATGCGCTGATGTAAGTCGATCGCCGTGCATGTTTCTGCAGTATGGTCACACAACTCCTCACATTTCTGACTCTAAAGTATGCCAACAATTAGTTTTAGCCAAATATTAGGAATATGTTATATTACTGTCACAAAAATACACTCTCTATTGTTCCTTTATTATCTCGTATTTCTCTGAAGATAAACTTATACAAATGATAACTTTCCCAGCTAGAAATTTCTGATAAAAAATCACTTGAAGAAACTCTTGTTCTTGCCCAGAAAAAGGTACAGCCATTAAGAAAAGAAATGAATTGTTCAAATAATAATAAACAGAGAAAGGAAAGATCCTTAAACTATGTTTTACAAATTTGAAGCTCCACCATATTTTCTTTGCAAAAGTGGATAATGTTGAAATTCAGAATTAGCCAGTAGCTAAAATCGGAATAAGATGTGGATGCTTAAAGAAATGGAAAAGAGAAAATATTCTTTATGTAATGCAAGCAACTTAATTTGTTGGGTCAATCAAAAAAAAAGTTATAGAACGAAAACAACATTTATTCCTCGGGCTTGTTCTCAGCTGCTGGTCTGCATGGACACCAGCTAGGGTTGCCCGCTATGGGGACAGACTCCATTGTCACCCGTGGGCTCAGACAGACCTACATGGGCAGCAGCCTATTTTAAATGACCAATTTTTCATCACTTATCCTGCTTTTTTAAAATTCTGATAATTCTTCTTCCTTCTCCCTCTTCTCCTTCTTCTCCTTCTCCTCTCCCTCCTCCTCCTCCTCCTCCTTCAGGTGTAAAGCCAACCTCTAGCACCAAGTACTGACCTTGGCTCTGCCATCTAATAGACATGTGACCTTGGGCAGCTATATGACATCTTCAAGACTCAGTTTCCTCATATGCTTAGCGTGTGGACTTTCTTGAGGGTTCAGTGAATTAATGTAAAGCACTCACACCACACCTACCCTCAGACGGCACATGAGGGGACCAGGGGCTGCTCCTGCCAGAGCTGGCACTGGCGAGGCACAGCATGTTCCTGTGTCAGGCAGCGTTCTGAGAACTCTGGGGCTGTGACTTAAGAGCGGAACAGGACTGAAGACCCTTGGGCCATCTGGGGAACAGAGTTTACCTGAGGGCCTCCAATAAGTCTGGTCTCTTGCCAAGTTAACACAATCTCAATCTCATTACTGCTCTTGGTTTCGCCTAGTAAAACATGGCTACATCTTTCGAACAGCTTACTCTACTTACCTAAGGCATTAAATCACAGTCCAAGAAAGTGGAGGCTGTCCCCAGCCATCTCTCTGGAGAGTATACAAATAATCTTGTCTAGGCCCAGACGCAAACCCATATCAGTTCCCTCAAGGTGGGTGCTGTGATCCGAGTGGCTGAGTCCCCCCAGTTTCTGTGTTGGAACCCTAACCCGCAGGGTGATAGGTCGGGAAGCAGTGGCTATGGAAGGTGATGAGGTCGTGGGACTAGTGTCCTTACAATTTAGGAAGCCTTAGAAAGCTCCTCTGCCCTTTGCTACATGAGATTGCCGCAAAAAGACGACCATCTAGGAAGCGGGCTGTCACCAGGCAGTGATCCTGCAGGTGCCTTGACCTTGGACTTCCAGCCTCCAGAACTGGGAGAAATAAACTTCTGTTGTTTATAATCCCCCCAGTCTGCAGCATTTTGTCAGAGCAACCCTAATGGAGTAAGAGACACCATGCGTGTTCAAGGTTAAGGTTGACCAAGCCTGAAACTGGCTTATTGGATTAGTCTGATTCAAGTCACTATTTCAGTGTGAGAAAAAGTCAAACTCACATGCTACAGCTGGAGGCTCTTCTAAAAGATCCATGCAGACAGGTAGCAGATGTGGTGGCCTGGCTTCTAATTAGGCAGAAGCTTTTAAGTAGCCTGTGATCGTTGGATGAAGAAGAAATACTTCTATTTCAAGATCTATCAAGCCACCAACTACAGAGCCTGTAAGAGCAGACAAGGAAGGGAAATCCCCAGCCAGAAAACAAGGTGCCGAGTTAATACTTCACTGTCTGCTTAACATTGGAACAGTGATGTCGGGCGCAATGCTGCCTCCATGCAACTCGGAGAAACGCTTCAAGCTCTCACGAGCAGCGCCGAGGGTCCTGGCCGTCCCCAGCAGGCCCCACCATGCAGGACCAGCCAGGGCTGTGCAGAAATACAGCTGGGCACACAACCAGGGGCAGTGACCCCAGCAAATGGGGACATAAATGCTGTATCTAAGGCAAGCAGCATCAGGCACAGAGCTCCCCAGGGCTACTTCATGATAGTTGATTCACAGTAAGCCTTACTGTCAAATTAAACATCCCCTAATTTTAAAATACACGCGCATCGCCGTGTGCTTAGTGTCAGTTTCACCGCATGTCCAGCAAGAAGAGAGGGGCGGGGGGAGGGAAGACCAGATGAGGCTACAGGTAGGGTCCTCACCCCCAGGCAGGGTGTCTGGAGGACGTAGCTTTTGAAGGGCCTGTGGGAAGGTCTTGTGTGGACAGGAAAAGTGGTACAAGGGGTAAACCATTATGCTTGGTATGAGATGATGAACATACTGCTTATAAAACACCCACATAAAGTTCCTTGAAAATGACACCTTCAGAAAAGATTTTCAAAGGTTTTTCATTTGCAAACATCTATTCCATGGTCTCGCGTTGGGCCACTGTCAAGATCGGGACAAAGAAGTGATGCTCTGAGAAGCTCCGCCACATGGGTGGGATCGGTTTGGGTCACACTGACCTTAGAGCAGAGCAGAAGAGTCATCACGAAGGAGCCCACGCACAGCCTGCAGCACGCAGCCTGGCTTGTGGGGCAAGTTAGGAATCATGCACATCAAAGGCTGGGCTTCCAACCAGAGAGCCAAACCCAACCCGCAAGGCCAGTGCAAGGGGACATCGCAGGTGCAGCTGCTCCGGGCCGAGGGTTACAAATGTTTTTAAAGCAACTGGCTGCTCTCACTCGATTTTGTTACCTCTCACTCAACATGCACAGCAGGTGCTGTGAGTCTCCCTCCTGACCTTTCAAAGAGCTCTGGAGCGGCTCGAACGCTGACAATGTTCCAGGCCCCGAGGAATCCTTCATCCCACCGACTCCTCCCGGGAACCCCTTGGTAAACCTCATTTTTTAAAGAGTTCTGCAAGAAAATCATAATCCAAAGAAATGGTATCTATTCAAGAGATAAAAACATAAAGACAATCGCTTTGCTTATGTTCTGGTGCACCAGCTGGACACCCGAGGGCATAGGTAAAAACATGCAGTCCCCAAAGCTGGGACATATGCTTCTGTTGGGGACATCTGTAAATGTGACCTGATGTTCAAGCACGGAGTTGGTTGCTTTAAATACTTCTATGTCTAATCTACTTGTTGAAATTTATAGCTTGACATTAAAAGGGATTTTTTTATACATTCAAATTTGTCTTCTCAAGTATATGATGTTTTTCAAATAATGACAATTCCATAAAGCTATCCCGAAAGGGACTGTTACCACTATCACCACCACCCCCACCACCACCCCATCACCATCCTCATCACCTTCATCACCACCACCCCCATCAACATCTTCATCACCTTCCTCACTACCATCATCACTTTCCTCACCACCACCATCACCACCACCCCTCCCCCGCAACAATGGGCCTCCCTCATAAAACACTGAAGTTTTTAGGAACGAGCTGAGGACAGAGCCTCTCCGGTGCTCCGTGCAGCCTGTAGATCAGAGTCCTGCTCACTAGATGCTCAACCACTTCTCATTGAGCATAACGATCTCGATAGTAGTCAGTTCAAATGCAACTTACAATCACATTCTAAAATTGTTATATGGAAAAAGCACCTTCACCCCAATTCAAATATAGCTAAGGAAAACATTCACTAAATAGCATCAAAAATAGTATTGGTGGAAAACATTATTCCAAAAATACACTTGAGAGTAATACAAGTAAGCCTTTCTAATTGCTAACAAATACATTCTCTGCAATTGTTTGATTAATCATACTGCTTTTGTATAACTGTATGAAGAGCTAAACACCGCTGATGAAAGGCTGAGAGAAAGATGGCAATACTAAGATAAGAAAATGTACAGTCTAGGCCATCATCAACAAAGCAACGGATAAATGTTGGAGGGATGTGGAGAAAGGGGAACCCTACTGCACTGTTGGTGGGAATGCAGACTGGTGCAGCCACTGTGGAAAACAGTATGGAACTTCCTCAGAAAAATGAAAATGGAACTGCCTTTCGACCCAGCAATTCCACTACTGGGATTATACCCTAAGAATCCTGAAAAACCAATTCAAAAGAACCTTTGCACTCCTATGTTCATA
>PVJI01032491.1:0-12158 GCA_004026765.1 Micronycteris hirsuta
AAGTCCTTCTGCTCCTGTACTTCCTATACTATTCTAACCTCCCCCTGTCTGTTTTCTAACTTCCATTTATGCTACTTGTTCTGTGCCCCATTCCCACCCTCTCCCCCTACCACTCCCCTGTTGATATTCCTCCATACCTCATATAACTCCCTTCAACATTTCATACAATAAAGGCTGGGTGGTGATGAACTTCTTGAACCTGACATTATCTGTGAAGCACTTTCTCTGCCCTTCCATTCTAAATGAAATCTTTGCTGGATAGAGTATTCTTGGATATAGGTCCTTGCCTTTCATGACTTGGAACACCTCTGTCCAGCCCCTTCTTGCCTGCAAGGTCTCCTTTGAGAAATCAGCTGACAGTCTTATGGGGATTCCTTTGTAGGTAACTGTCTCCTTTCCTCTTGCTGCTCTCAGGATCCTTTCCTTATCTTTGACCTTGGATAATGTAATTATGATGTGTCTTGGTGTGTTCCTCTTTGGATCCAACTTCTTTGGGACTCTCTGAGCTTCCTGGACTTCCCACAAGTCTATTTCCTTTGCCAGCTTCGGGAAATTCTCCATCATTATGTGTTCAAATATTTTTTCAATTCCTTGGATTTCTTCTTCTCCTTCTGGCAGCCCTATGATCTGTATGTTGGGATGTTTACAGATGTCTTGGAGGTTTCTGAGCCCCTCCTCCATTTTTTGAGTTCTTGTTGCTTCATTCTTTTCTGGTTGGATGTTTTTTTCTTTCTGCTGGTCCACTCTGTTGATTTGAGTCCCAGTTTCCTTATCTCTATTGGTTCCCTGCAGATCTCTCCTCATTTGTTCAAGCAAATTTGTTAATTTTTCGTCGAATTCTGTTAGCATCCTTATTACAAGGGTTTTGAACTGTGCATCTGATAGGTTGGCTATCTCTTGGTCGGTTAGCGCTGGGGTTTTGATCTGTTCCTTTCTTTGGGCCATTTTTTTCCCCCTTGGTGAGCCTGTTACTGTAAGGGGGCGGAGTCTTGGGGATCCCCTGTGCAGGGAAGTTCCCGGTAGTTATGCTGTGACGTAGCCTCTGGGGCCGGGACCTGAGCACACAATGGCGCCTTCTCTGCACCCACACCGCCTCTTGTAAGCAATTCGGGCCCCTCTGCACTGGCTCCGGGGGTCGCTCCAGTGTCGCTGGATGGGCTGCACAGCTCCAATCCCCTGCGGGTCTCCCCAGCAAACTTTCCTGTGAGGCCGGGAGTTCCTCCTGCCGCCGACTCCACCCCCACAGGTGCTCTCACTCTGTGCCGATGGGTTGCACACTGCTCTCTTTCCCAGTTTCTCTGCACGCGAATGCAGACCTGCCCAGTCCACCGGTCTCAGCCCTGCTGGGTCCGGATGAGCTGGGCGCAGACCGCGCTTCAGTTGGGGCCCCGTCTGGGTGTGCTGCAGCCCCGCGGGAACCGCTCCTCCAACCGCAGACCTGCTGTCTGCTCACCTGCTCGCCACGGGGTCGCTGAGCACTCTTCCTCCGCCCTGCACCTTCCAGCTCACCAAACTAGATGAATGTTTCTTCTTTAATTCCTTGGTTGTTGGACTTCCTCTCAATATGATTTTCTGTCAGATCTGGCTGTTTTTGGATGTGTAGATTTCTGATTTTTTTCCTTTTTTGGTTGTGCGAGGTGGTATGGTGCATTCACCTATGCCGCCATCTTAGGAAGTCCCCAAACAATACAATTTAAAAAAACAAGTGAAGAAGTCTAAAGAGAAAGAAGAGAAATAAAAAAAATACTAATAGAATAAAAGATGTAGAAATAATGAAAAAATAATAATACAAATATATAATAACTTGCAAGTCTCTGTAGTAGCAAAATGAAATTTGTCTCAGTGTTTCAGTTGTTGGGGTGACCCCTGTTTGGGTCTAACTATGGTCCTTTCACAGCTCCAGGTTTTATTGTCTCACTTGTTGAAATTTAAATTAAAAGAAAGGAAGAAAGAAAGAAGGAATTAAAAAAAAAGAGAGAGAAGCCTCCTTCTGGCTTTAAACAAACCAGTTCTTCTTGTCTTCCTGGCTGCAGCATGCTGAGGGGGGATTGGTTTCACTTTTCTCACTTACTATGTGTTTGCTTGGATGGGGCCCAGGTCTGAGCTGCACTCTTCCTAGTTGCTCAGTCTCCAACCCAGTTTCTCAGTTCACTGCCAGACCCACAGTGCCCTTCTGCACCCAGCCTATGCCTTCAGTCCACCAGTTGTGCTGTCCTTGAGGTGCATGAATTAGGGGCAACTCACATACCACCTTCTCACTCTTTGCTGTCCTAGATGCTAGGGACTCTCAGAATCTCTTCAGGGTAGTTCAGCCCCCCACCAAGTTAAGTCTTTCTGGGGTTTGCTGACTCCCTGAGCCCTGCAGCTCTCTTTGCAGGGAACTTTCCACCTTCTTCTTAGAGAGCCAGTCAGTTCTTCAGGGCTGGGGTGCTGCCGTGGGTGCCTCAGCGGATGCTGAGTAGGGTGGTGGGGTTAGGCATGAGGTGTCTTTGGGCAGCTGCAGCTGCCTTGGTCTCTGCGCTGATCATAGGGACCTTATCGTCTTGAAGTACTCTCCTTACCATCTGATTTTTCAATGTCCTCTACAGTTTTGGCCTCCAATCATCATATATAATGGGATACCATTGGCTGTTCACTCTTCCTCCAAAGATTGGCTAGGTGTTTCACCTGTGCACAAGGGGAAGTGGACTCTGCTCCCACCTGTCTTGCCGCCATCTTCCTTTCAGGTCCTCTCCTTACCTTAAAAGATTGTTTGTTTTATTTTTGTTGATTTGTTTGGGTTCTTATATATCTTCATGTATTATGAATATTAGCCCCTTGTCAGAGGTATTGTTTGCAAATATCTTCTTCCATTCATTTTGTTTTCCATTTTTTTTTCCTGCACAGAAGTTTTTTAGTCTGAGGTAGTTTGGTTAATTTATTTTTGCTTTGTTTCCTTGCCTTTGGGGTCAAGTTCACAAAAGCTGGTCAGAAACTAAGGTCTATAAGGTTTGGTACCTATCTTTTCTTCTATGTGTCTTGTTTCTGGTCTTACATTTAAGTCTTTAATCCATTTTTGGTTAATATTTGTTATGGTGTCAAATAGCTGTCTAGTTTTATTCTTTTACAATGGCTTTCTAATTTTTCCAACATTATTTATTGAAGAGGCTTTCCTTTCTGCATTGAATGTTTTTGGATCCATTGTCAGAAATTATATGCCCATATATATAATATATATGTGTGTTTATTTCTGGACTCCCAATTCTCTTCCATTGGTCTGTATGTCTGTTTCTCTGCCTACACCATACTGTTTTGATTATTTTATCTTTGTAGTACAATTTGAAGTCAGGGAGCATGACACCTCCAGCTTTGTTCTTTTTTAAAATTAGAATGCTTTGGTTACTTGGGGGCTTTTGTGGTTTCATGAAATTCGATTTTTTTGTTTTATATCTTTTAAAAATGTCATCAGGATTTTTGTAGGGGTTGCATTAAATTTGTATATTGCTCTAGGCCATCAATTTTCAACTGGTGTGCTGCAAGAATTTTTAAAACATGAAATACCTGATTATTTAGTCAGGGGTACTGACCTGTTTTCCCCTATATAGTCAAATTAAAAAAATAACCACCCATGCAGAAATAGTCATAGAATATGAATGAATCAAAATTATACCTATTTTTTTTGCAAATTGACAAAATATATAATATATATTTTTGGGTGTGCTCCAGAATTTTAGTAATTAGTTTATGTGTGCCATTGGGATGAAAAAAAATTGAAAATCGCTGCTTTAAGTAATGTGGCCATTTTAACTGTGGCAGGACAGTGAAAAGCTAGAAAAATTCCTGGGCAAGTAGGATGTGGAAACTGAAAATAAAATTTAACAAGTTCAAATAATTGAACAATTTAGAGGTAGCTAGTAAATCACAAGACCTTATCATTTTTTTTAAAGATTTTATTTATTTTTTTAGAGAGAGGGGAAGGGAGGGAGACAGAGAGGGAGAGAAACATCAACGTGTGGTTGTCTCTCACATGGCCCTCGCGGGGACCTGGCCTGCAACCTAGGCATGTGCCCTGACTGGGAATCGAACTGGGACCCTTTGGTTCCCAGCCCGCGCTCAATCCACTGAGCTACACCAGCCAGGGCAAGACCTTATCATTTTTAACCAAGGACACTTAAGTGAAAAATGGTTTATACCTCTCTTCTCTAACCAGAGAATACATAGCTTAAATCACCCTGGTTGGGGAGGTAGAGAACAGAAACCCAATCAATGCTATTTGTGCTAAGCAAACCAAAGAATGAAGTCAGGGGAACAAATAACAAAAGCCTAATTAGAGCCACACAGACCCAAGATGCAAGCAAAACAGTAAATCAGACCAAAGAAAAATCTCAGATTCCCATATACACTCATTCTGATGCATCAGCATGTTAAAAGGCACCTAGACTCCTGATGAATATTCTGCTGAAACCCTCCCCTAATATGCTTGCTCACAGAAAAGGGATAAAACCTCAAGACAAAAGATATCATTGAGGTCTCTCTATACAGTATAACTATGCCTCTTCGTGGGCATGAACATTTTATTTCTTTTTCCTAAATTCTAAGGTCCCCCATGAAATTTGCAAACAGGGGAGCGGCAGGCAGTGGTAGCTCATCTCAGACTTACCACCTGAAAGTGTCCCTCAAACCCCCTTTTTTCTCTCTCTAGTGAGCTAACAACAGCACCACCTTAGCTCACTTGTGTCACTTTAACTTTTACTTCTCAGTGACCTAAAAGCAGCCTCACCTTGGCTCACTTCTTTCTTATAATGTTCTAGGGTGCCAAAGAGCATTACCTAAGCTCTATCCTATTGCTTTTTCTACCTAAAGCCCCTTTTTAGCTTCACTGTCTCCAGTTTTAATAAACATATTCTAAAACTCACCTGGGAACTTCCAGTAACAATGGAGGCATAGATAGATACACATTGACTCCACACACAAACAGAAAGACAACAATTTGAAAAACAAAATACAACCAAAACTGCCAAAAAAAAATCAAACAGTATGGAAGTCTGATAACCAAGGAGTTAAAGAAGAAACATTCATCCATACTGGTAGGAGGAGTGGAGACAGGCAGCTGCGGTGGAGAGGACACGTGGCAAGGCAGCTTCTGGAGGACAGGGGTGGACAGGGCAGTGGCTGGCATACTGGGCAAGGCGGTGGCTGTTGGAGTGGGTGGTCCCACATTTCCTTGTGGATAAACTGGGAGGAAAAACTGGAGAATGAGATGGACCATGAAAACCAGGGTTCCAGCTCAGGGAAATAATGCCTCAACCTCTGACTGGAAGAACCTGTAGGGATTGCAGTGGTGAAAGAAACTCCAAGCCTCACAGGAGAGTTCATTGGAGAGAATGACAGGGTCCTAGAACATACACAAAATCACCCTCCTTGGAATTAGCACTAGAAGGGCCCAATTTGTTTGTGGGTAGCGGGGGAAATGACTGAAAGCTGGCCGAGAGCCAAGCAAACAGCATTGTTCCTCCTCTGACCCCTCCCCCATATGCAGTGCCATAATATAGTATCATGGGTTGCCCCACCCTGGTGAATACCTAAGGGTCCACCCCTTACTATGTAACAGGTATGCCCAGACAAAAAAATATGGCCCAAATGAAAGAACAGATCTAAGCTCCAGAAAAAATACAACCAAGCTATGAAGAGATAGCCATCCTATCAGACTCAGAGCTCAAAACACTGGCAATCAGGATGCTCATAGAAATTATTGAATATGGTCACAAAATAGAGGAAGAAGTGAAGGCTATGAAGAGTGAAATAAAGGAAAATGTACAGGGAACAAACAGTGATGGGAAGAAAACCAGGACTCAATGGTTTTGAGCAGAAGGAAGAAAAAACATGTAACCATACAAGTATGAAGAAACAAGAATTCAGAAAAATGAAGAGAAGCTTAGAAACCTCTGGGACAACTTGAAACATTCCAACATCTGAATCATGGGGTGCCAGAAAGAGAAGAGGAAGAGCAAGAAATCAAAAACTTATTTGAAAACATAATGAAGGAAAACTTCCCCAATCTGGCAAAGGAAATAGACTTCCAGGAAGTCAAGGAAGCTCAGAGAATCCCAAATAAGCTGGACCCAAGTAAGCACACACTCAAGATTAAAGATAAGGAGAGAACCTTAAAAGTAGGTAGAGAAAAGGAGACAGTTACCTACAAAGGAGTTCCCATTAGACCGTCAGCTGATATGTCAAAAGAAACCTTGGAGGCAAGAAGGGGCTGGAAAAAGGTACTCAAAGTCATGAAAGGCAAGGACCTACATCCAAGTTACTCCAACCAGCAAAGCTATCATTTAGAATGGAAGGATGGATAAAGTGCTTCTCAGATAAGGTCAAGTTAAAGGAGTTCATCATCACCAAGCCCTTATTATATGAAATGTTAAAGGGACTTATCTTAGAAAAAGATGATCAAAAGTATGAACAGTAAAATTACAACAAAAAACTATCAACAACCAAACCTAAAAAAACAAACGAAAACAAAAATGAACTAAGCAAACAACTAGAACAGGAACAGATTCACAGAAATGGAGATCACATGGAGGGTCATGAATAGGGAGGGGGTGTGGGGGATTGGATCAAAGGTATAGGGAATAAAAAGCATAAATGGTAGGTACAAAAGAGACAGAGGGAGGTTAAGAATAGTATGGGAAATGGAGAAGCCAAATAATGCATATGTATGACCCATGGACATGAACTAAGGTGGGGGAATGCTGGTGGGAGGGGAGTAAAGGGCAGAAGGGAATAATAAAAGGGAGAAAAAATGGGACAACTGTAATAGCATAATCAATAAAATACAATTTTTAAAAGGGAAAAATAATAACCTGGATTCATATTGTGAATTCTTTCCTGCACAAAATCAAGTACCCACACATACAGGCTGCCTTGAAGCAGACCCACTTAGTCCTACACCCTGTTTGGGGATATAACTATGTTGATTCTTCACAGTATATATTCCAATTTCTTTGTGTATTTGTCAGTTTTTTTCCTACAATGTCTTGTAGTTTTCAGGATATAGTTCCTTCAGGGTTTTGTTTTGTGTTTTTTTTTTGTTTGTTTGTTTTTGTGGAGCTTATTTCTAGGGATTTTATCTTTTTTGTTGTGATTTCAAATGGAATTGCTTTATTTCATTTTTAATATTTCATTGCTAGTAGAGGAACACAACAGATTTTTAAAATTTATTTTTCAGAGAGAGGAGAAGGCAGGAAGAAAATGGGAGAGAAAAATTAATGTTCAGGAAAAACATTGATCAATTGCCTCCCACATGCCCCCAACCTGGGATGTGGCCCACAATCCAGGTATGTGCCCTGAATGGGAATCAAGCTGGTGACCTTTCATTTCACTCAATCCACTGAGCCACACCAGACAGGGTGGAACACAACAGATTTTTGTACATTGATTTTATATTCTGCAAGTATACTGCATTTGTTTATTGTTTGTAATAGTGCTCTGGTGGAATCTTTAGAGCTTTACAGAATGAGGTTATTTGCAAAAAATGATAAATTTACTTCTTTATTTCCAATTTCAGTGCCTTTATTTCTTTCTCTTTCCCAATTCCTTAATTCCTTGCTGTGGCTAGGAATTAAGTAATATGTTGAATAACATTGGTGAGAGAACATCCCTTGTCTTGTTGCTAGTCTTAATGGAAAAGCTTTCGATTTTTTACCATTGGATATGATATTAGCTGAGGGTTTGTGATAATGACCTTTATTATTTTGAGGTATTTTCTTTACATATCTAATTAATTAATTATTTTTAGAGAGGGGAAGGGAGAGGGAAAGAAAGGGACTGAAACATCAATGTGTTCTTGTCTTTCTCACAGCCCTGCTGGGGACCCAGCCTGTAACCCAGGCATGTGTCCTAGACCAGAAATTTAACTGGTGACCCTTTGATTCACAGGCCAACACTAAACCACTGAGACATACCAGCCAGGACCTATACCTATTTTAGTGAGTATTTTAATGATAAATGGATATTGTATTTAGTCAAAAGTTTTTTTCTGCATCTATGGATATGATCATATTATATTTATCCTTTATTTTGTAAATGCCATATATTACATTGATGTGCATATGTTGAACCATCCTTCATTTCTGGAATGAATGCCATTTGATCATGATGTGTTTTTTTTTAAATGTGTGCAACATTCAATTTGCTGTATTTAGATTTCCCAGTTCTTAAAGATTCAGCCTGGGAAGGTTATGTATTTCTAACAACTGGCCCATGTCTTCTAGGTTACCAAATTTTGTGGTGTATAACCTTTCTTGTATGTATATTTTGTTCGTATTTTTGCAGTGTCCATTGTAAATTCTCTTTCTTCACTTCTGATTTTGTTTATTTGAGTCTTTTTTCTTTTTTTTCCTAGTGAGTCTAGTTAGAAGTTTGTCAATTTTATTTATCTTTTCAAAAAATGAGCTTTTTGTTGCATTAATTTTTAAAAATAATTACTTTATTGTTGTTCAATTACAGTTGTCTGCATCCTCTCCCCTCTCCTCCCCCACCCCCTCCCACCCCACCTCCCTTCCCTGCCTCCTTCCTCCCCCTTTGTTCTGTCCATGTGTCCTCTATGGTGGTTCCTGAAAATTCTTCTCCCCATTGTCCCCTCCCCGCTCCCCCCTGGCTATTGTTAGATTGTTCTTAATTTCAATGTCTCTGGTTATGTTTTTCTTGCTTTTTGCTTTTGTTGATTATGTTCCAGTTAAGGGTGAGATCATATGGTATTTGTCCCTCACAGCCTGGCTTACTTCACTTAGCATAATGGTCTCCAGTTCCATCCATGCTGTTGCAAAGGGTATAAGCTCCTTCTTCCTCTCTGCTGCATAGAATTCCATAATTTTTAAATAACTTTTGTTTCCTATTTCATTTCATTCTGCTCTAATTTTATTATTTTCTTCTATTGACTTTGGACTTCATTTGTTTGTCTTTTTCTACTTCTTTAAGGTAAAATATTAGGCTGTTTATTTGAGATTTCTATTGTTTCTTTTTTTCTAATTTTTCTTTTATTAATTGAGTTTATTAGGGTGATATTTGTTATCAAAATCCTCAGATGCACAGCTTAGCAAGATATCACCTGCATAGTATATAAAGTACCCATTGCCCAAAGTAAAATCTTTCTGTACCCATTTGTTCTCCATTTTCCCTCTTCCACAACTCCACTACACATTCCCCAATCTATCACCATACCGTGTTCCAAATCTATGTAATATATGAGGTCTATCAAGAAAGTGTTCAGCCATGTATTATGAAAAATAGAGACATTTATTGAAGATACAAGATATAAGAAACATTGTACATATGACAATGGTGCCTCAATCCCCTTCAAAGTAGACATCTTGGGACCTCACACAGTTCTCCCAATTGCTATCATCTCCCCTACAGTATTTTTCTGAATCTTATCAATTGTCTGAAATTCTTTTCCTTCAAAGATGATTTTAGTTTTGGGAAAAGCCAGAAGTTGCAGGGTGCCAAATCTGGGTTTTAGGGAGACTAAGTCACCTGGGTGTTTTGATATTTTGTCAAAAAAATCTGCATAAGTCATGATGTCTGAGTGGGTGGATTGTCATGATAAAGCTGCCAATCACCCATAGCTGTGGATTTCTGAATCATCCAAATAGTTTACATGGAGGAATCTTCAAGCTTAACACAAAATTTGATGCAGATTTATTGCTCTACTTGTTCAGGCATTTTGAATGTAATGGCCTCGCAGTACACAAACTCATTCAATGGCATTGACTGTCCCCACTGACCAGTACAGTGAAGTCATCATTATTCTCAAATGTGCATTCCAGCCTACCCTCCTTGGCTGCCAGGTTCCATTATGTCACACAAACTGTTCTCATTATATTAACAATGGTTGGACTTTTTCTGGACAGACTATATATAATTTTTTTCTTAAACCATTTTACTTTTTTTTTTCACCTAGTCCCTCTCACCCCTCTTTTCAGTGTGTTCTATGTATCTGTGATTCTGCTTCTACTTCATTTGTTACTTTGTTTATTAGATTCTACACATAAGTGAAATCATATGCTATTGGTCTTTCTCTGACTGACTTATTCACTTAGCATAATACTCTCCAGGTCCATTCATGCTGTGGCAAAAGGTAAAATTTCCTTTTTATTAATCACCAAGTAGTATTCTATTGTGTAAATATATCATGACTTTTTTGTCTACTCATCTACTGATGAGCACTTGGGCTGTTTAAAAATCTTGGCTATCATACAAAATGCTACAGTGAACACAGGCATGCATATATTGTTTCAAATAAGTGTTTTGGGTTTCTCTGGATATATTCCAAGAAGTGGAACCACTGGGTCAATAGGCAGTTCCATTTTTAATATTTTGAATAAACTCCATACTGTTTTCTACAGTGGTAGCACCCGTCTACATTCCTACCAACAGTGCATGTGGGGTCCCTACATTCTCACTAACACTTGTTGCTTTTTGATTTATTGCTGATAGTCATTCTGATAGATGTGAAGTGATATTTCATTGTGGCTTTAATTTGCATTTCTCTGATTAATAACATTGAGCATTCTTTCATACATCTTCTGGCAATCTGTATGTCTTCTTTGAAGAAGTGTTTATTCAGATCCTTAGTCTATTTTAAAATTGTATTGTTTGTATTCTTGGTGTCGAGTTTTATAATTTCTTTACATTTGGATATTAGCATTTTATCAGATGTAGCATCGGTGAATATGTTCTCCCATTCAGTAGTTTGCCATTTCATTTTGCTGATGGTTTCTTTTGCTATGCAAAAGCTTTTTGGTTTGATATAGTCTTATTTATTTTTTCTTTGCTATTCTTTGTCTGAAGAGATATATCAGCAAAAATATTGCTACAAGAAATATCTGAGAACTTCCGGCCAAGATGGAGGCATAGGTAGACATGCTGTGCCTCCTCGCACAACCAAAAGATGGAAAATAACAATTTAAAAACAAAAAACAACCAGAACTGACAGAAAGTCGAACTTAATGGAAGTCCGACAACCAAATAGTTAAAGACACATTCATCCAGACTGGTAAGTGGGGCAGAGCCAGGCGCTTGACCAGACAGCGGTTTTGTGAAGCCGGGTGCTGCGCAACTCTGAAACAGGCCAGGGGGACCACGGCTGGCAGACCTGGACCCAGCAGGACCCAGGCCAGTGAAGCAGATGGTCCTCCAATCGTGTGCAGATAAACCAGGAGAAAAAGTTGAAGAGCGGAGCAGACCTCATAGCCCAGGGCCCAGTAAGGTGAAATAAAACCTCAAACCACCAATTGGAAACACCTGTAGGGGTTGAGATGGCAGCAGGAGGAACTCCCAGCCTCATAGGAGAGTTTGTTGGAGAGACCCACAGAGTCCTAGAACAAGACCTCCCATGTGGAAATCAGCACCAGAAGGGCCCAATTTGCTTATGGGTAGCAAATCCAAGCGGAGCAAGCGCCATTGTGCCCTCTCAGACCCCTTCCCCACAGACAACATCACAATGCATCTGCATGGATTGCCCTGCCCTGGTGAATACCTAAGGCTCCGCCCCCTTATACAAAACAGGCACGCCAAGAGAAAAAAAATGGCCCAAATGAAAGAGATCAAAACTCCAGAAAAAATACAACTAAGTTACAAAGAGATAGGCATCCTATCAGATGCACAGTTCAAAACACTGGTAATCAGGATGCTCACAGAATTGGTTGAATTTGGTCACAAATTAGGTGAAAAAATGAAGGATATGCTAAAGGAAGTGAGTGGAAATGTGCAGGGAACCAATAGGGATGGGAAGGAAACTGGGACTCAAATCAATGTTGTGAACCACAAGGAAGAAGGCATTCAACCAGAAAAGAATGAAGAAACAAGAATTCAAAAGAATGAGGAGAGGCTTGGGAAACTCCAGGACATCTCTAAACATTCCAACATCTAAATTATAGGAGTGCCAGAAGGAGAAGAGGAAGACCAAGGGATTGAATACTTATTTGAACAACTAATGAAGGAGAACTTCCCCAATCTGGCAAAGGAAATAGACTTCCAGGAAGTCCAGGAAGCTCAGAGAGTCCCAAAGAAGTTGGACCCAAAGAGGAACACACCAACGCACATCATAATTACATTACCCAAGATTAAAAATAAGGAGAGAATCTTAGAAGCAGCAAGAGAAAATGAGACAATCACCT
>PVJI01032492.1:0-12157 GCA_004026765.1 Micronycteris hirsuta
AAAAAAAAGACCGTATGTTTTTTGTTCAAGCAAAGACTACCTTGGTTCAGTGGCGTTAGTCTACATCCAATGCTTGAAGCCCTGGGTTTGGGGGCTTTGGGGGCTGTTTCCTCCCAGAGTCAGTGCGTTTTCCTAATTTACACAAAGGCCCTGTACGAGCTAGGGCTGGCTCTGGTGTCACAGGCCAGATCCAGAGAAGAGTGACCGTCTCAGGAAGAGACACAGTTCATGCTGTGCCCTTGGCCTTCTCCTTTTCTGAACGCCCTGCAAAACGTTGTCTCATTCATCCAGCACAGTGTTTGCTCATTTACCTAGTACAGAGTGTCATCCATTGTTTCTGTATCAGGCAAAGCGCTGCCTTAGGTTGTCACAGAAAACATTTCCCAAGACATAACACTGTCATTAGGACAATGAAAGGAGGAGGTTTCTTAACAAAATAATAATTTATAAAGGTGCCATTTTGGAGAAGCATAGGGATGGTGAAGTAACCCAGAGCAGCCAGGCTGTTACCACTCCTGAGCCTGAAGAGAGGAGGGAGGGCGAGATCGCTGGGCCAAGGAGTGAGAGGGAACAAGGGCAGGTCCATCGCCGTTACCATCCAGGAGGAGATACGGGTGATAGTCAGAAAATTTTGTAGCACTTTGACATGGCTGTCACGTCAAGGGGTGTGGTCAGTGTCAGCGAATGAAGTTGGAAGCAACCCAGGCATGTGCTCCAACTGGGAATCGAACCTGGACCCTCTGGTTCCCAGCCCGCACTCAATCCACTGAGCTACACCAGCGGGGTGGAAGCTTAGGTTTTGTATGCGAGTAGGTTCTGATGAGGCAGCGGGAATGAGAGGAAAACATCTGAGGAGCTAATTCAGGTTAAGAAGCTCTTGCGCCAGATTGTACGTCAATGTGCTGCTTCCTTCACTGAGAAAGTCATACTCTCCTCCTCGCACAGAGGGAGGAAGGAAGGAAAGAAAGCAGGGAGGGAGGAAGGGGGGAGGGGAGGAGGAAAGAAGGGAGGGAAGGAGGGGGGAAGGGAGGAGGGAAGGAGGGAGGAAAAAAGAGAAAGTCAGCCAGCTAAATTTTCATATGTTATATGATGTAGCAAAAAGTGTGAATTCCTTAAAGGCTACCAATGTATTCCATTCAGATTATTTTCTTTATTCTGTGAGAATACAGATGCTGATCGTAAACAAGTAGAATGATACACTGAAGCGTGATGGTTGTCATCTACGGGATGGTTCTATCGGGAATGTTTGACCTACAGCATGAACTCTCAGTGTTTCTGCAAAATAAGACAGCAGTCTGGGCCCTGGCCGGGTAGGTCAGTTGGTTAGAGCATCATCCTGACACACGAAGGTTACGGGTTCGATCCCCAGTCAGGGCACATACAAGAATCAACCAATGAAAACATCAATGAGTGGAACAACAAATCAATGTTTCTCTCTCTCAAATCAATAAAGAAAAATAATTTAAAAACAAAATACAGAAGACAGTAAGCACTGAGGAGGATGTAGAGAAACTGGAACCTTTGTATACTGTCGGTGGGAATGCAAACTGGTGCAGAGATGGTCTCAGTGCCACAGCCTGTGCTAAGCTCTCAGTTTGTGTGAACTCCTTCATGGATGAGGAAACTGAGGCACAGAGGCTGAGGAATACCGGAAGTTCACAGTGCTAATAAGTAGAAAGATCTGGGGTTTGAACCTAGCAGTGTGGCTCCAGCATCTGTGCTCGGAAGCACGGTTCCGGGCCCCAGCAAGCCTGGGGAGGGCCCCTGGGGGGCTGAGGGGAAAGCGAGGCCCTGCCTTCCCACTGCTCCCTCTCCAGAGAGCCCGACAGCAGGAAACTGTGGCTGCTCCCCTCTTCCAAAACACCCAGTCCTCAAGCCTTGCCTGTCCTTGCCCACACTCCGAAGACGCCCAAACCAATCATTGTCTTGGGTGACCCTCCTCATTTCAGTTTGCATCTTGGCTTACGGTGTGATGAAAGACCACGAGAGATGGCAGACCTAGAGTCAAGTCCTAGCCTGATCCTGCTCATCACCTTTGGACTTTTGCACGATCTGATACCACTGTGTTGCGTTTGCCACATTGCCTCCACTCTGGGCATCGTGATGATTGGTAAGGGCAGTACGTGCTGGTCCCTGACTGGGGCCCTTTGCTTTCCCCGCCGGTCGCTGTTGCTTACGAGGCCTTCAGCGTCTGCAAACCCAGGCTGGCTCCTGGTTCCTGTCAGTGGTGTGTGTGCGCACGCATGCACACCTCCCAAGGGAACAGGGCGCTGCAGAGTTCAGGCTGATTATTAGCTCATGGTCTGTCAGCAAAATACGTTCACAAAGAAAAGCAATTTGCTGTTATGTGTCTTGCGGTGACGTCACCTTGCTCATGTTTTCCAGAGTTCATTAGTTTTTATGTGTCCTCAGTTAATATCTAGCTCAATGGCTTTTGTGAGTGGAATGCCCCCAAACAGAAAGTCACCCTCTTAAAATATAATTGAACATGTGTGCCCGTTAATTTTGTGTTGCTGACACTGGATGTTATAATGGCTCAGGGCCAGGACCCTGGGGCCGCACTGCCTCCGTGGAAGTCCTGACTCCGCCACTTTGCCAGCTGTAAAATACTTACAGCCTAAAGTCTCCGTTTCTTTTCTTTCCTTTCTTTTTTTAAATCCTCACCCAAGGATACATTTATTGATTTTAGAGACAGAGGAAGGGACAGGGAGAGAGAGACACCAATCAGTTGCCTCCCGTACGCGCCCCCACCAGGGATCAAACCGGGAACCTTTTGGTGCGCGGGATGACGCTCCAACAAACTGAGCCGCTCAGCCACAGAAAGCCTCAGTTTCTTGATCTGAAAAAGAGAAATCACTAGATGAAGTGGTCTGCGCGAAAACTTTACAGCACCGCCTGACTCAGGGCGCGCCCTCGACCATTATTAGCTACGGTAACCACCAGTGCTGTCTGCTCCTGCACTGAGGGTGTGGGACAGCGCCTGAGCGCTGCTCCGGAGCGTCCTCGGGGCGAGCGTGTGCATCCTGGGCTTTAGCTCAGGGCCCTCAGTCTAGTGAGGCTTTTGGCCCCAGAGGCCCAGGCAGTACCAGGTTCACTTCACTGTGGACTGTCACTTCTGCTGAGCAATGACAGTGACGTTCTGCCCTGTCTTTGGGCCGCCAGCAGGTGCCTAGAGCTGTCTGTGTCAAGAAGAGCAGCAGCGTTCACAGGCTGGCCCAAGCGATCCAATTTGGAGAAGGACGAGAAATGGCGGTGAGAGAAAAGGTTAACAAACAGCCACGGTCGGGGTCACGGAAAGTCAGGAAGAGGAAAGAGGGGACAGGGTCCTATTAGGACAAAACCATTCAACCTCTGCTTGCAGATAGCTTTGAGGAGAGGAAAGTAGGTCAGGCCCCAGGTCGCAGATCTTAAGGCACAGAATGTGGAAGGGAATGGAGCGGCGTCCCTCTGGCTGGGAGACGGGGCTGAGGGACATGGCTGCCATCCCCTGCTTCCTGAGACTGGGGAGCAGATTATGCCCAGATCAGGAAGCTTCAGGTCAGAACTCTGCCCACCCATGCCCCATCTCCTCGGGGCCTCCTTGATCACCAACAACAGACTGACTCTTTGGAAAGCCAGGCAGACTCACAACTGCGCAGCCAGGGCAGGCCTTGCTGCCCTTGACTATGACCAAGGGTGATGCCTGGCCCTGAAGCATGCCGTGGAGACTCCTCCCGTCCCAGAACACACGTGCCCTCAGGCACAGCTTGTCTGGGGAGGTGCCCCAGCAGTTGGTTTTTTAGTATGTGGAAAGAAAATGGGTTCCCTGCAGCTTTACTAACTTCCTTCCCCTCCAAAATGAAGGGGCTGTGAGTTCTGTTCGCGCTATGAAAGGTGGACCTCTGCTTGAGTTGTGAGAACATCTGGGGGGAAATTTGTGGGGAGGAAAGCTGGCCGAAGCCTACAGAGATCTCCCTCTTCCTGGACCTGCAGCTTTGGGGACCGGGCTCAGTCGCTCTCCAGCCACGGGGCGGCCATGAAGCTGCCTGAGGAGGCCGAGGCGTGGCTTCCTCACCTGGGAATGAAGGGGTATGCATGAAGCACCAGCCACGAGGCTCGCTGACAGGTGAGGGTCAGAGGTAAATAACACTGACGTGCTTAGGACATTATGAGGCACAAGGCAGGCACTCCATGGATGGCCGTCCAATGAACTTCAGAGTGTTGTAGGGGAGGGTGTCCCTTTGGTCCAGCCGGAGGGCGGAAGCATTTGATAAGACGCCTCTGCTGCTCTGTCTTAGAGGTTGAACCTTCCCCTCCACACCCCAGACCCTCGGCACTTTTCTGGGGCCCTTCATCCTCCTCACTCTTGTTTGGGGCGGGAGGGATCGCGCTGGGGCGGAGCAGGTCCACGGCTGCCGCACCCCTAGTTGCTGCAAGAACCCACCGCTCCCCCACAGAGGCCGCTGGCGTCATGTGACTCCAGGAAGCCAGAGAGAATGGAAACGGTCCCCACTGCACCACAATCTATCCCGCTAGTGTCCAGCCCACGGGCAGCAGGCTTCGCTGCTGGGTACAGAGCTGTTAGGAGCACTGCTGCACACAGCCTCCGTCTCCTCCAGCAGGAGCTCCTCTTGGGTGGCAGCAGAGGTTTGTGAGGCATGTGAATACCCAAGCGTGTCAGGCAGAGCCAACCCCCCCGCAAGGGGTCATCCCCACCTGCAGTCCCAGCAAGCGGAGCATAGAAACCTCAGGAATCTGTGCCTCCCCTGCGGTCTCACGGCAGACGGAAGAATGAACTCCGGGCCATAAACCAGATTCCATAGCAACTGAAAAAAGCCAATCTCAGAAGTGCGTATACTTTATATAACTTGGGAAACAGCCACAAAGGAAATATGTATATAAACTTTATTTATATAAGGGTAAAATAAAACTATATAAAAAACAACTCACAAAGCCCTGGCCAGGGTGCTCAGTTGGTTAGAGCATTGTCCCAATACACCAAGGCTGTGGGTTCAATCCCCAGTCAGGGCACCTACAAGAAGGAACTAATGAATGTGTCAATAAGGGGGACAAATCAATGTCTCTCTCTCTCTAAAAGTCAGTAAATAAAAATTTTTAAAGATGTTATTTATTTATCTTCAGAGAGAGAGGACGGAAGGGGGAAAGACAGGGAGAGAGGCATCGATGTGAGAGAGAAACATCAGTTGGCTGCCTCTCGCATGCCCCCTACTAGGGAGCTGGCCTGCAACCCAGGCATGTGTCCTGACTGGGAATTGAACCAGCAACCTTTTGGTTCACAGGCCAGCACTCAATCCACTGAGCCACACCAGCCAGGGCTAAAAGTCAGGAATTACATTAAAAAAAACCTCAAACGAACAGATATTTGTACACCGCTGCTCACAGCAGCATTATTCACACTAGCTAAAAGGTGGAAGCCACCCAAGTGCCTACTGATGGGTGGTGGATAAACAAGATGTGGTCTTTACAGAAAACGGACTATTATTTAGCCTTAAAAAGGAATGAAATTCTGACACAGGCTACAACAGGCACGAACCTTGAGGACGTGATGCTAACCGAGCAGTCCGGCCACGAGAAGACAGATACCATAGGATAACCCCGCACGTGTGCAGGGCCCAGAGCGGGGGAGATGAGACAGCAGAAGGGTGGTGGCCAGGGCCCGGGGGTGGCAGAGTGGGGCGTCAGCGTTCAATGAGGACAGAGTTTCCGTTTCGCAAGATGAAAACAGCTCTGGACGTTGGTTGAGCAACAACGTGAATACACTTAACACGACCAAACTCTCCGCCAGAAGTGGTTGAGAAGCTGAGGTTCACGCTGTGTGCATTTCGCCACCATTACACAGGCAGACACAAAGGAAGTCCTGAAGGAAACCAGGGAGAGGAGAGCGTGAACAGCGGGTACCTGGCGCAGGGGGAGCGATGGTTTCCCGCCTGCACTGCCCGGGCCCCACGAGTTGACACAGCCTGCTGCTCAAACAGTCTGCACGCACAGCAAGGTGCACCGTGCTCCTGGGAGACAGCCCACGTCACGTAGAGTGACAGTGTCGCTGAGACACTTCCACCCAAAGGAAAGGCGCTCCCCGCTTGTGTTTGCAGTGAAGGCTTCTTACGGGCCCATATCAGATTCCCACGGGGCGCGCTGCGTTCTGCAAACATTGCTCAAGTTGGAGACCTCGAAACAAGACCCTTGGGTTCACAGTGCAGCTGAGGGCCCGTGAGCAAGTCACAGGCCCACTCTGCTCCTGCATCACCTACTTCTCAACCCACTTATGAGGCTGGCAATAAGGTACGTAAAGTGCCTGCTCTGTGCCCGGCACAGGGTAGGAGCTTAGTAAGTTTACGCTCCCTTTCTTCCCCACTATCCAACTGGATTTGGTAACCATGGGGAAAACAGGCATGGGGGTGATGATACCAGGAAGGGTCCAGCCGAGCGCTCCACAATCCTACCCATTCAAGTCTGAACTGGGCCTCGGTTTCCTGTTTACTAAGCAAGGCAGGACTGCAGTGGGCAGGAAGAGGAGCTTGGTTTTGTTGGCCCCAGCTGGGGCTCCCTAACTCGGGCTTCACTACTCGGTTCCAGCTCACCGCACACCCCCACAGCATCTAGCTTCACCTGCTCTGGATCTTTGGCCAAGTTCAAGGCTGTCAGGAAAAGGGAAAGGCACTTCCCCAGACAGCCTGTAGGTGGCACCAGAGCCACGTGGAGCTAAGCTCACTTTCCCTGGTCCCAAGCCTGCAGCGCAGGGGGCCTGTCCAAGCCTGTGGGGAGGGTCCTCTGGATGATTTCTTCTAGTTGGTAGGATAATCATGTGACTTTTCAGTCAAATCCAGACCCTTCCAGATGCTTTTCAGAGAGTGGAGGGGCACTGTTAACACTCACACACAAGGACAATGGGCACAAACTCACCTGTCCCCGGTACAACAGAACCTCTTATCACATTACCCTCAGGTCATTTTTCTTCATTGTTTCATCCTTCCCTTTAATGTTTTTAGAAAACATACACTGTTCTCTGTCCTCGAGCGCTGCTGTCTCTGAAGATGACACGGTAATGGGATATTTTAGACCTCGTGACATCTATTTAACTCAAGTCTGAACAGAGTCTGTGAGCACCCACTGGGGTGTTGGGGGTCAGCTTGGGGACATCAGCTCCGGGACGCCATCCCGCGACCAAAGAGTTAAAGATGTCGGGTGTAGAAAATTAGTGACCTTATCTTAGAGTCTGCTGTACTGAATTTATCCCTGGAACTCGGTTCTGACGGCTTGTGTCCTGTATCTCTTTGAACTGAAGTCTGAACCAGCCAAGTCTCCTTCTCACATCCCTTCAGCTCGCCTTCTACCTGTGGCACTTTTTCCTCACAAAGCTGAGGGAAAGTTAAGGGACCTTGAAACTCTCCCTTATGTCATCAGCTTAGGGATATTTGTCACTTGGACAACATAATAGAATGCTTATAGTCTAAAATGTTAAAATAACAAGAGTAACCCCTAATATAGCAATTGCTATGGTTCAAAGTGCTTTATATATTATTTAATCCTTAAAACAACTTCGGGACGTAGATACTATTGTTGGCACCCCACTTCTCAGATGGGGAAACTGAGACACAGACAGGCCGCGTTGCTGGCCCAGGGCAGTGGAGGCAGGACTTGAACCCGGCTGCTCCAGGTCACCGCAGTTCATCACCACACCACACAGGGCAGCGTGACACTGTCTGGCATTGAAGCATTTCCTTCTATTAGCTTGGTGGCCTTTTCTGAATAATTTAAATCTTATAAATTTGCTTCAAAGAGTACAACTAAATTAAAGTAGAAGATCTGATATAGAATGAGTGGCATTCATGAATAAATTATAAGACTCTCCGATTTTAAATAATAATTATTTGCTTATCTTGTGACTTTTGCCTGACACATAATGTGCCAGGGAGATGGGCTCAGTGACAGGCACAGTGTGTCATCGAATCTCGTCGAGCATTCTGTCATTATGTGGGAGGCCAGACACAAGTGGGAGGAGTCATAACTGGTTGAGACAGAGTTGCATGCCCCTTGCAGCAAAGTGGGTTCGACTGGTGGGCTTTCCCCTCAGCTCTGCCGCACAGGGTCCCGTACGCTGACCAAGAACAGAGGGAGGTGCTCAACGGTTTTCTCATAAAAGTTGCTAGGGTTATAGATTAAATTAAGTCCCAGTTTTCGGCCCTGGCTGGGTAGCTCAGTTGGTTAGAGCATCCTCCTGATACAGTTGCTGGTTCGATCCCTGGTCAGGGCACATACAAGAAATAACCAGTGAATGCATCAATAAATGAACAACGAATCAATGTTTCTCTCTCTATCACCCCCTCTTTCTCCCTCTCTCCTTCCTCTGTCTCTCTAAAAATCAATCAATCAATCGATCAATAATCTTTGGGAGATGAGTGGGCCGACAGTTCCACGGCTTGAACTCTGGTGACAAGCTCAGCTGGGAGGGTCCTTGTAATCTCTGACTCCCCCCCCCCTCACTGTGCTCCACACTGCAACCCCTGGTGTGGGGGTGGTAACAGCCCCTGCGAATGGCCTGGAACCCGCACTCCGGGCCGTGTGCCCCCTCCACCCATCGCTGACACCAAATCCGCCCCCCTCCCCCGTATCCCTTTGTCACAGAACCCTCACCTTACAAGAAATGCCTCCAACTCCAGCACCAGTTGTTGGAGCTCATAGAAGGCTTCCTAGGGAAGGGCCTGGCAAATGGGAAGCACTAAGTACATGTTAATTGGATGGACAAACGGGTGAAGTGGGGCCTTCCTAGGGTGGAGCCTAGGCACCAGCTTCACTCCCCTCAAGAAAGGGCCCCACGTTCCAGCAGCTGGTGTTGTAGGGGGCTTCTCTCCACCCCACCCCCAGACCTGCCCCCGAGGACCCCCACCCAGAAGAGGCGAGGTGCCAGGTGCCCCAGGAGCAGTTCTGCCATTTAACTCGTTACTCTGACCTGTGCCCCCCACCTCTTCTCACAAGGGCCCCGGGGTCACACCATCTCATTGCAAACCTGCGCTCAGCCAGCACCAGCTGTGGGGCTGAAAGCACTGGCCTGCCCAACGGCCCTCTGAGCAACGAGGGCAACTGAATGGACTCCCTCAGAATGAAATGAGGACAGTGACTCGTGTCTGCCCCCTGTCGGCCGCCAGAGAATCTGATAAACAGCAAAACGGAAGTGCAGGGCTCTGTGTGAAACAAAGGAAAGCTCTTCCCTTTCACATCCCAAATCTGGCTTCCAAAGGCTTGGGGAAGCTTCTCGAACAGCCCAGGAGCACGCTGGCAGCCACCCGTCCCTCCTGCCCAGCAAATTGAGGTTTAGCTCTGACCGCATCCCCAGCAACACCAGCCAGCATGAAAAACGAGCCAAGGAAAGCGCAGCTGCGCTTTCCAGCTCCTGGAGTCCTGGAGCCATCCAAACTTGGAGCCAAAGAAGGGGCCAGAGCAGCCCAATGGGGTCACCTGCTGGTCAGGCCCCATGAGCTGTCTCTCCTCTGGGAGAGGAGAGGTTAATAGTTCCTTTGGTCCAAATGTCAAGTTGGAATTAATCTATATAAATGGCAAGTCTGCTCTGTGAGCAAAAAGGAGGGTGTTCATCATCACAGAAAAGCTGTCTGCGTGCCAAGGTGCCGATTCGCCTATGAAGCTTGGAATTCTTCTTCCTTGCAGAGCCCCGTGGGGCCCCTGCCTCTGCAGACCTAGCCAATGGCGGTTCCAGCTCAGCAAAGGCACACCTCGCCTCCCGAAGCCTTCCGTGTGCTGCCTGCAAGCGTCCGCAGCTGCAGCTCGCAGCCTGTCCTCCTGATGCCTGCTTCCCCTTTGCCTTCTGTCAACACGTCCGAGAAGTGAGATCCAGTCTCCATTTCCAAAAACATAACCAGAAAAATGGTCCCAGAAGAATCCCAAAGAGAGAAGAATGTGAGGATGTTGCCCCAGTGCCAACTTAGCAGTCAGCCTTGATTTGCAGAAAACAGACCCTGAAGGCAAATTTCATGGTTGGAACTCTGACTTCCTCAGCTACTAACAGGGTGGCCTCCGGAAGTCACTTCATCATTGGCTTCCACATTTTCATCTGCCAAATGGGGCTGCCAGTCTCTGCATGACGGGGTCATTGTGAGGACTAACCTAGTTGTCTGATGACAGGCACATAACTGGTGCCCATTTCAGTTTGAACCATTTGGTCCACAAATTGGTTTAAATAGGAGGAATGTGAAAGCTCTCAAAACGGCAAAATCTGGCACCCAACAGGCTTCAGGCAGAGTTTGATCAGGGCGCTGGCTCTGTCTCGGCATTCCCTATGCTCTGCTCTCTTCTCTGTAACTGCCTCCTTTCTACCCAGCTCCCTTCATGGTTACAAAATGATTGCAGCCATTCCAGGCCTCACACCTATCCTCTGCAGCATCCAGAGGAAGAAAACTCTTTTTCCTTTGACCATGCAACAAAAGTACTCAGTACCCACTGATTATAACGCTTCAGGCTATGTCCCCACTTCTGAACCCATCACTGTGGCTGGGCTATGCCCTCACTGCCTTAGGCCCAGGTGGCCAAGGGAGGCGGTGACACTCAGTATCTAAGTTCCCCCCAAGGTCAAGGCTCACCATGGAGGATCCTGCTTCTTTGTATTTGTGTCCCCAAAGCCTGATACAATGTGTGACCTACCAGGAGATGCTCAGGAGCTTGTTGAATGGATGGCGACTGAATGAGGTTTATGAAATCTGAGGCAGGGGGCAGACTGTGTGGTTAGAACATCCACCCTTCTCTGAATCAGCTGACCAGTTTGCGGTGATTCCCCAGATTTCTCACCAATGAAACCCCAAATGACGACGGCTGACCTTCACCTTTCCCCAGAGACAGGGGCTTCTCCCAGTAACATTGGCGAAGCCTGAATAAACCCTGCCGGGGCCTGAGGGGGCACCTGTACACAGCTTGCTCGAGCAGGGAGCCGGCACAGCAAAAATCCAGTTCCATTTTTAATCCTTGGACCCAATAAAGAATATTTGATCTATCTGCAAACAGTTTTCATTTGTCTAATGGGAATGAAGAAGAAATTGAGGGAAGGGCTTTTTAAAATCTGAGTGGGTGGGGGAGGGACATTCTTTGCAGCTGCAGTGGCCCCTGGTGGGGTCCCTCCTGAACAGCAGGGCCCCACCCTGCTGGGAGCCCCTGCTGGGAGCCAGGCTGAGCACCCAGCACCGAGGTTAGGGGAGGGAGCTGAGCCAGGTCACACACCAGACAGAGGAACAGGACCCCACTCAACAGCACCCTGAGCTCTGTGGGGGGGACCTCAAACCCACCATGTCCAAATAAGAACTCAGCACCTTGCTGCTCCCCGTTCCCCATCTCCAATCGGTAAGAGCCCCTCCAGCCACCCAGTCCTGTCTGCCAAGGTCACCTACTGGCTCCACCCTCGCTGCAGTTCCGGCCTCCCCTCCTCTCTCTCATTCCTCAGCCCTTGGCCCTGATCGGCTCCCTCAGGTTCCCGTCTCAGGTCCCACCTCTGTGGGCACAGACCAGGCCTGCTCTTCACCGCCTCACGCATCTTCAGCAGCCCCCCGCCCCGCTGCATACGGAGTGAAGTCCCTACTCTTCACAGGACACCCAAGGCCCTCACCTGTCACTCTGTTCTCACAGGTCAAAAACGCACAGCGAGCCCCAGTCCCTGAAGAACCTGACACTGGCTTCCCGCTCCACATGGGGAGGTGCTCAGGCTCATTCCCAGGTGGGCTTCAGTGCTGCTTCCTGGGGCACCTCCCGGTGGGGTGCGGGCGTGGGGAATGTCTCCTGCTGCTGCCGGGCAGGGAGGCGACTCAGCGACCAGCACACACCAAGCACTTACATTTGCTTTGCACCAGGCCCTGGTTCGGGATTCACAGGGAGGATCTCATTTGACCCTCACAGCTGAGAGAGGCGGTGTTCACCCCATTCCACAGCCACGACCCACAAGAGCCGGTCCATCCTGCACTCGCCAGCTCGGAGTCCAGCGCACTTTCTGCTGCACTTTCCTCTGCAAGGAGCCCCCTCCCACCACGAACCCTCGGGAAACACACTTCTTCTCTGTGTAAAAGGCCCTTGAATCCAGAGCCAGCGCACAGAACACCCCGCCTGGTCACCAACGCACACCTGTCCTCACTGCCACCGCTGACCCTCCCCTGCAAGACCAGGA
>PVJI01032493.1:0-12155 GCA_004026765.1 Micronycteris hirsuta
GTGACCCCTTCCCTCCGAAGCAGTCTCCCTACCGGTTGATCTTTCAGTTTTATGCGCAGTCCTGGTTTCCAATCTTCTCTACTCTGGAATACAACTGGGTGATCGCTCTGCTCCTCAGAAAATCGGCCCGATATCCCGCCAGTGGGCCGGAGAATAGCGATCACGCTTCTCCCTTCTCCGCCGCCATCTTTCTCCTCCTTCCTTAAGGTGTCTTTTAATAATTTTTCTTAATTTAATTCTAGTTTTACTTTTTTATGGTTAGTGCTTGACGTCTCTTCTTTAAGACCTTCCCTACCCCAAAGCTCAGAAAAAAACACCTTTATTTTATTACGTTTTAATGCTTCACTGATGCGAAGAACTTAGTCTATGAAATTTTTTTGCATGGAATGTGTATGATAGAAGTACATATTAATGCTTTTTTCTTATAAATAATTAATGTTTGTAGGTCCATTTGCTGAACAGTCTCTTCCCTTTGCAGTAATCTGTCATGCTACCCTGACATACTTCTATGTTCCACTCGTCTGTGAATTTCTTTGGGTGCCCTGTCTCTTTACAATGCCTGTTCAGTCACATTCATGCGAGCAGTGAGTTCACTGGTGTGCGTTACAGTTGACACTTGACAACACCGGGTTCAGGGGCCCTGACCCCCATGAGCTGGAAATCCACATGTAACTTTTGACTCCTCCAAGACAACTGTCAGTAGCCTACTGTTGACCAGAGGCCTTACTAATAACACACTTGACTAATGCGTATCTTATATGTTATATGTATGACATGCTGAGTTCTTACAATAAATTAAGCTAGAGAAAAGAAAACTTATTAAGGAAATCATAGAGAAGAGAATACATTTACAATACTATATGCATGTACTGAAAAAATTTCACGTATAAGTAGGTCTGTGCAGTTCAAACCCATGTTGCTCAAGGGTCAGTGTATATTATTAACATTTATTAAAAGAAGTGTGATACACTAAATTGTCGAGTTATGCACAGACACATGATGAAAGTCCTCATGAATTAAAAATTTTGATTAATCCATATCTGTGGACCTGATGTCCATAAAAGAGATGAAGGAAATAAATCAACGGTGCTATAAAAAGCAATATTATACATGTTCCTCTTTCATTTATTTCCTAAGGACAAGTTTCCAGCAGAGAGATGACTGAGCCAGTGGGTATGAAAGATTTCCAGAAGTTTTAAATATACAACCTAAATGCTTTCCAAAGTGAACATACACACAGACTTCGTGGCAAAGGGCCTAGTGGTTTAATACATAGCATTTGGCCTCCAAGGTCTTCACTTCTGCCACATCCCTTGCTATGTCACCACAGTGCTGATCTTTGTCTTAATACCCCTAGGAGACAGTGTATTTCCTCTTCGCATCCTGTTGATACCTGCTAAAGCAGCGGACAGTGCCGCTGCTAGTTGGCCAGGTTAAAAGTAACACACCATTTCTGTGCCTCACTCTGGGCTCCCATTTTCATTTTTATTAGTGACATGTATATTCTGCTAGGATGCTCTTTCCCCAGACATACTCCAAGCTTGCACTTTTACTTCCATTACTTACATCTTCACTCAGATGTCATCTTAAATTTAGGTCTTGAAAGGCCTTACTTTATTTAAAATGGCAACCCACTCTCACATTTTATTCTCCCTTTCTCCCTTCCCTGTTTTATTTTTTCTACCTCACTTATCACCATTTGTCTGTCTTTCTTCCACCAGAGTGTACCACTTAGATCTGTTGTTTATTCACAGATGCCTGCCCAGCTCCCACATCAGTGCTTTAAACATGGAAGATGCTTTGTAAATATTTGTTAATTTCATTATGAGTAAAACACATAGGAGTTACTCAGTATATGTGCTAGATGAGTGATGAGGACCAGGGGACTAAAAGGGACCCATAGTTACACTTACAGGTTTTGATGTCTCTCCCACTGGAGGGCCAGGAGTAGTTGAAGCCTTTGGCAGTCACATGGGGATTGTCAGCTATAAGACAAAATTTCCAGAATCCAAACTTTTTATAAAGCTATAATTTAACTTTGCTTTGATGTGCTGAATTTTAATCTATGTGACTTTGGGGAAATCTGAAAATTGAAAATATGTTTCCCTATGCAGGAACACTAGCTGGCATATTGAGCAAAAGCTCTGCATCTTATGTTCAATGCCAACTTCTTATGACTTGTTCTCTTTTTCTGTTCTTGTCGCCAATTCAGATCACTGGGAGTACTGTCAAGATTACTTGATGGTACTTAAATATTACCTTAAAACCCCATGACAGATAAAAGTTACAGTATAATAACAAATAACCAACCCTTATTTTTAAGATTATAGTGATTGTCATACCAATATATAGTACAGAAAAACCTTGCTATACTCACTCTGAGGCTTGTGGTTGGGAGTTGATGCACTCACATCTATGAGGGCTTTTGAAGAAGTAGCTGGATATCCTATTTTGAAAACAAATTTTCCAAATTGTTACAGATATTTACATACATATTGAACTCTGCCACTACTATTAACAAGGGTGGCATACAGAGCATGGGATATTACAGTTGGAAAGAATCTTAATGCATACATAATATTCACTTTATCTCATTAGCTATGAAATTGAGTCCAAAAGGTACATGCTTATGGGTACATACTGAATATTCAACATCATTTATTTGATACTAAGCCAGTTTTTTTAAGGATTTTATTTATTTATTTTCATAGGATGGGGAGGGAGGGTGAAAGAGAGGGAGAGAGGGAGTGGTTGCCTCTCAAGTGCCCCACATTGGGGACCTGGCCTGCAACCTAGGCATGTGCCCTGACTGGGAATCGAACCAGTGACTCTTTGGTTCACAGTCCAGTGCTCAAACCACTGAGCCACACCAGCCAGGGCATTGATACTAACCCAGTTTTCCTAACTAAAGCTAAGTTGTTACATTTGTACTTTCAAAATATATTCTTACAGTGTTTACTGTGTGCCAGACTCTAGTCCACAGGCAAATAATGATAAAGACTAGGCTCTCACCCCCATGGAATTTATCTTATAGTGAATTTTGCAACTGTCTATAATATTTTAACACTGTAATATTTTAACATACTACATATGGTTTTGTGTTTACACCCATTCTTAGCTTTCAGAGTCATCTTTGTCATTATAATTCATCATTTTTCATTTTCCTGCTCCCTCTCTTCCCTTAAAATAAAAGACTAGTTCATATTCATTTGAAAATATCTCTGAGGATAAAGCAAATTAGATTAAAGAAGAAAAATACCCAATCACACTCCACTGGAAACACGTTATGTCTCTTGGGAAGATAAATTTTCAGTATATTATACTTATGTGTATTTCTTCTTTGTTCCAAAACATACTTTAGGTGGTTTCCATAAATACTCAATGCAAGAAGATAAAATCAGTGGAGAGAAAGGATAAAGAAGGACAAGGAAAACACAGTTAGAAAAGGTATGATCAGTCCCCTGAAACCTGAGTGGGACAGCATACAAAATGCTCTTGTTGATGTCATGCGCCGTTAGTAGCCATATGCCCCACATTTAGTCAGAACTTTCTAGTAACAATGCTAAGAAATAAAAAGTATATGCTATGTCACTGATGAACATCATAAGATAAAAAGCAGTCAATTTTCAAGAGAAACAAAGCTATTTCTTTTATTGTGATTAAAAATAAATTTCTCCCCAAGCTTTATAAAAAGAATACTGAACAGTGTATACAATTCTCAACACGATCCTTACGTTCTGACAGCCAGCATTCCCATTCACCCTCAAGCTTTAGATGGTAGTGAATGGCTTCCCAGCTTCCCAGGTACCTCAATTCTGAGAAAAGGGATGCCTTAAGTAGAAAATATAGGTAGTCAAATCTCTCAAAAATATGTAAGATAAGTAAACAAATTGGCATTGTGGTTTATGCATCTATTAAGGAGCTTACATATAGAGATGATCAACCACATTTTTTGCAATGCAGCTTACCAATGAACACCAAAGATATGTGTGTGTGTGTGTATGTGTGTGTGTGTACACACTATACCTCACCTCCATGAATATAGTCACATATGGAGAGAAGTGTTAGAAGCTGCCTCAGATCATGTTATATGAGAAACTAAAATGGGCAGAAAAGTATTTTAAAGATAGGATATAAATAGATTTATGTATATAACAAATACTTATTGAGTATATAGGGGATGAAGTAAAAAGAAAAAGAATTTTCCTCTGTCCTCATGGAACATAATTTAGCAAGAATAAAAATCAATGTGGCAGACTACTGGCTGATCACCAAAGCCAGTCCTTTTCTCTCTGGCTCTGATGCAGTGAAGTTCAACTCCTAGTCTCCTGTGTGGTTAGGTGTGGACATGTATTGAGTCCTAGTTAATGGATTCTGAGTGGGAATGATGACTGTCATTTCAAGGCCTGACCTATAACGCCTCCTGCATATGATCCTCCATATCTTTCCTCATGTACCATCCAGATCTTATGATGCCAGGAGACTTAGAAGTCACAACTTAAAGGTGACAGAGCTGTCAGCAAGCCTAGGTTCTTAAATGTGGAACAGGGCACCCAGCCACTGGGTTGGCTCCTCATTGTCTCTTTTCTTAACCCATACTATATCACTATGAAATCAAGTGTAAACAAACAAAATAAAAATTTGGAATTTGTTGTCACTGCAGTTTGTATCCCTTTGCAAACAGTAGAACCATAATTGCAGTTCACGGTGGTGAGTGCTGTCCATGGTAGAGAAAATATAGTGTACTGTAGGATTCTAGAGATGGGTAACTTATCCAGGAAGTGGGAGCTCAAGGGAGATTTTCTCAAAATATGACATAGCAGCTAGGCCTGAAGGATGACAGAAATTAGTAATTCAAGTTGGGAGTTGGGGGAAGACAGAGGAGAAGCAAGGAGAAGACTGTTCTAAGCAGTGTGAACAGAAAAGGTAGGAGAGAACTGCAGTCAATTAAAAATGTTGGAAATGCTTTGCGTGCAGTGAAGAGATGCAGGTGGAGAAGTAAGCAGGAGCTATGTAGCAATGGCCCCATGGGAGAAATGACATTCAACGGGAACTTACAAGGTGCTCTCACCCAGGGGCAAGCCAGTGGTGGCCTGAACTATATAATGAAGGTCATAGGGATGAAGAGAAGGGGACAGGTTTAAAAGGTGGACTCAGCAGGGCTTGGTTAATGATTGGGTATAGGAAATAAAGAAGAGAGAGAGAAATCAAAAGAATTCCAAGATTTCTGTCTCAAGCAGCTATTTGGATCATGCTATTATTACCTGAGAAAATAAACAGAGAAGGAGTTTTAGAAGTGGCCAGAAGCATGAAGATGAATTAAATTTTGGGCTGATTGATTTTGAGTACATATGAGACATTGAATTCCAGCAGAAGGTTGACCATGTGAGTTTGAATCTTAGTTATGGAACTGAGATGTGAATAGCTTTTTGTGAGACACCAACATGTACACAAAAACTGGAGTAGCTGTAGACACCAGGGAGGGTGAGTCCAGGGAGAAAAGTGGACCTGAGAAGAAACAATGAAGAACGCTTCATACAATGGACTGGCAGATTGAAAAAGGAGATTGAAAAGGAGGAGCCAGAAAGGCAGGAAGAAAGTATATGTCGTTATAGAAGCCAAGGGGACTGAGGGCTTCCAGAAGCAGGGCAAGTCAGTACAACTCAGCAAATACTTGTTAGTGAACCCTGTGTGTCAGTCGCTGGTGTCAAACACTGCCAAGAAGACAGATTTCCACACAGGTCTTGACTGCTAGGAAGCCATTGCATTAGACCCATCGACTTGTATCCAGAGTCTAGGAAACAGAATTACAAAGCACTTGAATACTTGCAAAAACATTGTAGATTATCTGTTAAAAGCTTGAATTCCAGAGCAAGACTCCTTGGGTTGAATTCTGGCTTAAAACTAAATTACATGTATGATTTTGGGAAAGTCTATTGATTTTTCTCTTTTCCTCCAATTCCTCACTTGTAAAATAGTACTTTTTTAGTAGGACGATTGCAAAAATTGAGAGTCATTCCTATCAAGTTATTAGAAGAGTGTCTAACATGAAGTAAGTGTTAAAAAGTGCTCTTAGAAGCTACAAAATAGGGCATCTGCAGTTAGTTTGGGTGTTGAAGATATAAACATATCCTACAAACTGGAGACTTGAATCTCCTGATGAGTTTTACAATCGCCTGACTTCTCTTGGTCTTTCCCTTACTTTGATTCAAGATAACTAATCTCTCCTTCCCCAGGCAAACCCAAGTTAAGAACTACATTCCAAAAGGCAGCACCAGAAATGGGTAACTGCCAGGGGTGAAGAGACTGGCAGCTTTCTGGGGCATTAGCTTTATGATAGGGAAGTAATTGCTACTGGCAGGGTCACCTACATCTCCTCTTTCACTTGTCTGAGCCACCAGTAGCTCAGATTCTCGTGTAGTAATTGGGACTTCTAGCTCACTGCCTCCCACCACTCATCAAAGAGGAGGGCCCAGGCAGTCTCTGCATCAGAAGCAGCTTTGCTGCTCTTTTGGCAACTGGTTGGCTGTGACTTTGTGAACCTATGTATCACGGAGTCAACCTGAATTTTATTTCTCTCATCGAGATGGCTTTATCTTTGTCCCTCTGTCATAATTTCTTCAGTTACTTACTTTAAAAATTTTATATTGTTATGTATTTTTAAAGTTATCTCATATACTTTTTGGAACAAGGCAAGGTAAAAAAATGCATAAAAGAAACAATAACTAGCCATAAATAATGATTAGATACTGTGAATCACTGGGGGATATGATGTAGTCCTCCTAATTGATAGAGGAAGAAAGAATGAAACAGAGAGGGGAGAGGAAAGGGGACAGAGAAGACTGTATTCATGTTTTAAACAATTTTCAGAACGATGAAGAAAATGATCTCTTTAGTCTGGGACTGTATTCCTCACGTCAGGCTTCCACTGACAGTCTGCAGTCACTTAGCTCCCCTTCCATGGACCAGCATCATTCATTCATTCATTCATTCATTCATTCATTCATTCATTCATCTGTTCACTCCTCCCTCTCCTCCTCCCTCTTACTCTGAGAACTGACCTCCTCAGAAGTCACTGAGTGACTTGTAAGAGAAAAGAGAAAGGACTTGTTTTAATAGTGGTGATGCAGTACTAACGATGATAAAAATGGCAAAGAAATAGAACTAGGAAGTAATAATCAGAGAACATTGTATTTATTCGTAAGCTATACTACTGTTACCTAGAAATCTCAGATTACTAAGCAATTGCAAGATATCTTTTAAATATCTCTTACTTAAGAGCAATGGACATTTTCCCTAGCAAATTGGTGGCTCACACAGGGTGGCACTGATGAGGGCCATATAATTTAATTCTAGCCATATCACTGGAACCCTGACGAAGTATGATAACTTTCCTGGGAATTTCATTTCCATTACAATGGCTAATTAAAGGTTCTTTTCTGGAGGTCAGAAAATAATGTGAAAAAACTGCGGGTTTACCACTAAAGAAGGAGGATTCATTCGATTCCATGCAGCACGCCGACAGCATGGGAAGAGGAACATGTGTGTGCTGCCGTGACCTTCACGTCACTGCTCTCTTGTCTGGCGTAGCTGTCAGTGCTGCTCTGTGCTGCCTCCACCAGCAGCCCCGTGGAGCTTGCGGAGGGATGAATAGTGCCAATAAGCTTCTGGGGACAAAAGGATCAATGACACTCTGTCACTGTCCTGAGAAAGTGGAAGGTCATTTCAGTCTTATTGGTGTCCAGCTGAATTTTGTTTGGATCCTGTCCTGAGGGTCTGAACCAGGTGCACAGGCTATTGAAGGAGTGATCCCTTTACTATGGAACCATGTTCATCATGCAGCAGGCAGAGCTGAAGCCATTTAGAGAACTATCTAATTTCCTAGATTATTTAAATCCCACCCACTCCCCTTGGCTTTACACCATAGTTTAAGGTTAAGGCCAGCTGGGCTTATATGAGCAGACCTCTAACAATATCCACATTGTTACCTTTCCCTAATCACTTCATGCATACTTTCACTTATTCACCTGGCATTTAGGAGACTATCTTTCAAGCACTGTGCTTCACACGGGGGTACAATGATCAGCTTCCCTGGAGTTTAAGTTTATGGAGGATATGTTCACCAACCAGAGAATTAATAAACCAATTCACATATGAAAACACGCAAAAGAGGAGAGGCTAAGCCCAAGTCCCAGAAAAGCTCTCCCAGGGAAGTAGCAGAAGAATTGGGGCAGGAGAGGGAGGTGGCGAGAGGATTTAGGCAGAGGATAAATGTGCAGTACCTGTCCATTCCTGGCCGGCCCTTACAAGTCCTCAAGGAGTGCTTGTTCTGAGTGTTAAGCTGACACATGTGAAATTGTGGCACATTATATGTCTCGGCATACACCTACAGCCTAGGTAGGACGGTGCTCTAACTGGCACGTGGGTGCCAGAACACTGTTCATTCCTCAGCGTTTTTTTGCTGTTGTCGGTGGTGGCGTGCTTACAGACAGTCCTTTCCTAGAGCCTGGCCGGGGGCTTCTGGACCTATAAGAGGACACCTCTGACTGTCTCTTGACATCAAGTACAGCATTTTTTAAAAATTGTATTTGTATTCCTTCTTGCCAAGTCTTTAAAAGACTCATATTAAGACGAAAGAGATAATCATGGAAGATGGAGAACATAGATATGATTTTAAAAAAAGAGCAACTGAAGAAGAGTTTCAGAGACAAAATCTGAAGGTATAATAGAAGAAAACAGTGATGAGCTAAAGACTTAACATTTTGTATAGATTAAAAATGTTAGCCAATTTATACAAAGAAAGTAGTCATATATATGTAAAGGCGATACAATACCGTCTTCATATAAGTAAGGAATCAGAAAATGTACTTTTGTTGAAAAATTTACCTAATTAAATACTCCAGTCAAAAGAAAACCCACCAGATATGGAATTATCATAAAGAGACCATCGGTAAATACTCAAATAGGTAAAAATAAATCCATATCGATCACAGTATCAAGGTTAAGTTTATTCTCCACAAGGCAGCAAAGCCTCTTCAATATTCAATAGTTGGCTCTATATTATAACTTAGCATGTACATAAGTAATGTGCTAAACTCAGTGATAGGGTTGTTTGTTTGCTAGTTATTTCTCCTTCAGTTTGAATGTTTATTATTATTAAATCTTACTAGTGTCCAAAGATACAATATAATAAGTTGTTTCCAGGAAAGAAGTTTAGAAGAAAATACTTCATACAAAATATCTTGTTTATATTATTTCATAAACTACCATTAGATTAGATGAGAAGGCTTAAAACCTTCCTAGCCCATTTCTATTTATATACTCTTTAAAAATATTCTCACTAAAATTAAAAATTAACCCTTTATATTATCACTGGAAATTCAATTAAGTCTAACAACACCTCTAGTCAGGTCTGGGTTGAACTGAGAAGACAGAAACATGTTCTGTAAGAGCAAATTCTAGTTGGCTCCTCGGGATGTCCGTGAAACAGAACTGAATCTCTTAACCCAGACTTCTGCCACCTTCGCAGTGGCTGTTCCTTTGACTGCTGGAGAGGAGAAAAGCAAGAAAATGCATGGCGGGTTAATTCAGAGAAAATATTAAAATACTTTCCAAGCAATCCAAATTTTAAAGATTATTCATTAAAGAACTACTATGTGCCAAATAAAAGAGACAGGTGAGTAAGTGTGATGTCAGGTAAGTGGAGGATGAAGAATAAATGGTAATAAAAACTAAAGAAATGTTGATTTGGTCATTGTTTCCTCCTTCAAAGAATTAAAAAAATACAAAGTGAAAGGTCGATTTATTTGAGATAAATGTTGTTTGCTAGGCTCCTCTTTGGTCACGGCATGCCTTCTCACGTGGGTCTTTACTTTAGAGTTGTTTTTTTTTTTTGCATTTTCACATTTGATGCTCACAATAACTGTATTAACTAGACAAAATATTATTCCTGTTTTTTTAAGATAAGAAAGCAGCATTAGAGAGGTAAAATGACTTGCCCCAAGTTACAGAGCCAGTAGGAGACAGAGAATTGAACCCAAGAACTGAACTCAAGGTTGGCTGACACCAAAGACTATATTCACCCTACTCTGGTAGTCCTGTAAAGTATTGTTAGCTTTCCTACAGCCTACATCAGCAGAACCAGGGCTGAGCCATGAAAGAGCTCAGTCATGGTCCCTAGAACACAATCGCCGATGAGAGGAGGCCTTTATCGTCGCTGCCTCTGCCTCTCCCACCATCACCTCTCAGCTTCCTGTCATAAGATTACTCAACCTTCACGCTCTGAGCCAGTGCTTTTTTGGGGAAGGGTCTTCCTCTGCTTGCCCTGAAACCCTTCCTTTGTTAGTATCTTCCTCCCTTGTGCTTTAGAAAATATCCTTCCCTCTTCCCTCCAGATTTATTAAGTTGTTAATATGTACTGATAATCGGGAGTAGTCACAGTTCTTTTTTTTATAACTTATTTTTTTATTGTTGTTCAAATATATCACTTAGAACATAGAAAGCACAGTTCTAAGTGATAGAAATACTTCAGCACACAAATCAGGCAGACACACAAACACAAACACCCTTGCCCTGAAGGGATTTACTTTCTTCTGGGGACAAACCAGACAAGAAATGATACAGGATGTTAAAAAGGTGCTATAGAAAGGGGACAAGAAGTGAGATAGAAGGAGCTGCAGATTTAAATAGAATTATCTTGGACTCAGATCAAGAACATGACATTTGAACAGTAATTAGAAGATGAAGTATGGGACATGTGGACTTCTGGGTGAAGACTCTTCCAGGCGGAGGGAATTGGTAAAAGGGCCCTGAGGTGGGAGCAACCTTGGCATGTTGGAGGAACAGTAAGGAGACCAATTTGCGTGAAGTGAAATGAAAAAAGGGGGAGAATAGTGCAGTGGGGTTATAAGATATTAATTGGATATAACATGCGGCCTTTCATGCGAACTGTGTAGACATGTACCCCTCTTCACTGCCACTTACCTTCTCTACCCGTGTAACCAAGATTCTGGTGGGTTTTGTTTACATCAGAATACATCTCAAGTAGACAGATAATTCTAGGACTAGATTGTTTGTTTTTATTAAACACTCATGTATAATTTAGACAGACTGGTTAGTTAATCAACCATTCTAATTTCCTACCTTGAGTTCTGAAAGGGATTTAAGGGGACTAATAATAAAATGTAACATTTGACACTTATTATAAACCAGGTACTATATTAGGTGGTTTGCATGTTGAGTCTCTTCTGTTGATTTTAATAACCCATTGAGAAAGGAACTACCCGTACTAACACTCTTCCTTTTCTTCTTTCTCTCGTCTTCCCCGTTTCCTTCAAACAACCACACTTTTAGCCATGCTTTAAGAACTCTGTTTATTATTTGCCAATCCATCATACTGCTGCCAAGAACTTCAGCTTTCTGTGGACATTTCAATGAGTAAAATATCACCTCATCATGTTTGTTTCATTTCCACTACATTTATTTACTAATTTTATTTTATTTTTAAATAAAATGGTATATATTTAGGTATATAACATGACAATCTGAGGCACCTATACATAGTGTATTGATTACTATGTGCTAACTAACATATCATTTCTCTTCATATAGTTATCAGTTGTGTGTACATGAGATGACAGCTCCTGAAACCTACCTTCTTAGCAAATTTCCAATATTTAATACAGTGTTATTAACTGTAGTTAACATGCATACATTAGGTCTCTATACCTGTTGATCCTACATGACTCTATATAGATAAGGAAAACATATCTATATGTTGTAAGATAATGGTGCAATTTCATTTATTTCCATGTGAATATCCAGTTTTCCAAGCATCATTTATTGAAGAAACTATCCTTTCCCATTTTGTACTCTTGGCACCCTTGTAGAAAATTAGTTGGCCATGTATACTAGGATTTATTTCTGGCCTCTCTATTCCACTCCATTGGCCTATGTGTCTGTTTTTATGACAGCATCACACTTTTTGATTACTATGGCTTGGAAGTATAGTGAGAACCTAGGAAGTGTGATGCCTCCAGCACTGTTCTTCTCAGGGACCTGGCCTATGTGCCCTGAAGTTTGGGGAAAAGGGGACAATGCCTGACTCAGGTTGAAGAGGATATGTTGGGAGCCCATTCTTGGCCAGCAGTGCTAAA
>PVJI01032494.1:0-12154 GCA_004026765.1 Micronycteris hirsuta
GATCATAAGCAACAAAAGCAGAAAGCAATCAAAACATAACCAGAGACACTGAAATTAAGAACAGTCTAACAATAGACAGGGGAGAGGGGGGAGGGGACAATGGGGAGAAGAGTTTTCAGGAATCACTGTAGAGGACACATGGACAGAACTAAGGGGGAGGAGGGAGGCTAACTGTAATTAAACAAAAAAATTAATAAAAAAAATAAAATGAGCCAAAAGTTTTAACAAACACCTCACCAAAGAAGATATACAGATTGCAAACAAGGAAATGGAGAGATGTTCCTCCTCATATGTCTTCAAGGAAATGCAAATTAAAAACAATAAGCCCTGGCCAGTGTGGCTCAATTGGTTGGAATATCATCCAGTAACCAAAAGGTTGTGGGTTTGATTCCCAGTGAGGGCACCTGCCTAGGTTGTGGATTCAGCTGGTTGGGTGCAAATGAGAGGGAACCAATTGATGTTTCTCTCTCACATCAATGCTTCCCACCTTCTCTCTCCCTCCCTTCTCCTTTCTCTAAAATGAATAAGCATGTCCTCAGCTGAGAATAAAAAAAATAAATAAAAAATAAAACGACAATGAGATACCACTACACATCTATTAGAATGGTCAAAATCTGAAACATTGCCATCAAATACTTGCTAGGAGGTAGAGAAAAAGGATCTCTCATTCAGGATCTCTCATTCATTGCTGGTGGGAATTCTAAATGATATAGATATTTTGCAAGACAGTTTGGCAGTTTCTTATGAAACTAAACATATTCTTACCATATTATCCGGTAACCTTGCTCCTTGGTATTTACGCCAAAGAGTTGAAAAATTATGTATACATAAAAATATGAACATAAATGTTTATAATGACTTCATTCACACTTATTGAAACTTGAAAGCAACCAAAATGACCTTCCATACATGAATGGATAAACTGTGATATAGTCAGAGAATGGAAATTACTCAGTGCTGAAAAGAAATGAGCTATCAAGCCATGCAAAGACATGGAGAAACTTTAAATGCACATTACTAAAGGAAAGAAACAAATCTGAAAAGGCTATATACTGCATGGTTCCAACTAGGTGACATTGTGGGAAAGGCAAAACTGTAAAGACAAAAAATTCAGTGTTTTCCAGGTGTTGGGGAGGGGAGGCTGAGATAAATAGGTAGAGCAGAGAACAGTTTTAGAGCAGTGAAAATATTCTGGATGATTCCATAATGATGGATACATGTCATAATATATTTATCCAATAGAATGTACAATACCAAGTGTGAACCATTATGCAAACTATGGACTTTGGGTGATTATGATGTGTCCATGTAGATAGGTTCTTCCATTGTAACAAATGTACCTCTCTGGTGGGAGAGGTTGATAATAGCGGAGGCTGTGAATGTGTGGGGGAAGAAGACATAAGGGGAATCTCATCCTCTCTTCCTCTCAATTTTTCTGTGAGCCTTGAACTTCTTTAAAAAGGTTTCATCCCTGGCTGGGTAGCTCGTTTGTCATTCTGGTTAGAATATCGTCCCAATATGCCAAGGTTGTGGGTTTGATCTCTGGTCAGTGTATATATACACAAAGCAACCAGTGAATGCATAAATAAGTGAAACAACAAATCAATATTTCTCTCTCTCTCTTTTCTTTCTTCTGTTGAAAATCAATTAAAAATTTTTTAATCTTAAAAAATAAAGTCTCATATACACAACAAGACCCAAAGAAATATTCCAGAGCTCAGTGAAAATAACCAAGATAAGAAATTCAACTATTGGTCTTAAGAGGTCCAAAGGAAGAGACAGAGAGCAATGAAACCTGTAAAACTTTGGGTAATTTCTAAATGCACATGGTGGATTAATAAAAGTAATATTTTATCAACTAGCACCTGACTTCTTCCTAAAGTAGAAACTATTTTTATTTAGATCAATTTATTTTTTTTTATTGTTGTTCAAGTACAGTTGTCTCCATTTTCACCCCACCATGCCCCCACGCTCCACCCATCCCTTCCTCCCCTCCTTGAACCTACCCCCTTCAACTTTGTCCACGTGTGCTTTATACATGTTCCTTGATGGCCCTTCCCTAATGATCCCCTATTATCCCTCTCCCATTTCCTCTCTGGTTACTGTCAGTTTGTTTTTTATTTCAATGCCTCTGGTTACATTTTGCTTGCTTGTTTGTTTTGTTGATTAGGTTCCACTTATAGGTGAGATCACATGGTATTTGTCTTTCACCACCTGGCTTAATTCACTTAGCACAATGCTCTCTGGTTCCATCCACACTGTTGTGAAGTGTAGGAGCTCCTTCTTTCTTTCTGCTGCATAGTATTCCATCACGTAAAAGTACTACAGTTTTTTGATCCACTCATTTACTGATGGCACAGCTAAAGAAAACAGCATTAAAGTGCAAAGAGAAGCAACTGTTTTGGAAAACATATTTGTAAAGGATACCTCGGACAAGTGTTTAATCTCCAAAATATATAAAGAACTCACATGTCTCCACTTCAGTAAGACAAACAACCCAATTAAAAAATGGGCAAAGGACCTAAACAAACACTTTTCCAAGGAGGATATACAGAGGGCCCAGAAATATGTGAAAAGATGCTCAGCATCACTAGCCATCAGAGTGATGCAAATTAAAGCCACAATGAGCTACCACTTCACACCAGTGAGAATGGCCATCATAAAAAAAAATTTAACAAACAATACGTGTTGGAGAGTTTGTGGAGAAAAAGGAACCCTAGTGCACTCTTGATGGGAATGCAGACTGGTGCAGCCACTGTGGAAAACAGTATTGGGATTATACCCTAAAGATCCTGAAACACCAATTCAAAAGAACCTATGCACCCCAATATTCATAGCAGCAATTTACAATAGCCAATTGCTAGATCAATTTCTTCATTAGTTGGTTTAGATGGCAAGTAAAGACAATTATGAAATGTGTATTTTTTGACAATTTACTGAGTCTATCTCAATTTTCTCACCTGTAAAATGGAAATAATAGTACCTACCTCACAGGGCTGTGAGAGCATTAAGTGGGCAATCTATATAAAGTGCCAAGTACATGATTATTCCTTGATGTTTGTTAGTAATTGTTATCTATCAGTGAGTGGAAATTTGAGTATAGGAGGCAGGAGAAGGGAAATTAAATGAGAGGAAAGGAAATGGGCTGTGCTCCTCAGAGAGAAGATGGAGCTGAGTTGATAGAATTGAAGCTTTATAAGAACACACATTTAGTCTTATGCTTTCCGTTATCTACTATGTGATGCTGAAATAAACACACACTACCTCCCATCTTCCCACCACCTACCTTCACTGTTACTCTCTTGAAACTTCAAGAAATAAACGCATGCTCCTTCCTCACCAAATAACATTTTAAAGGATGGAAGAATTAAGAAGAAGGGGGTCTGTTGCATGTTTTGGAAACATTGGCACATAATGTAAAATGAATTTTGAAAATTCAGCAGAAGACAACTCAGAGCCATAGGTAACTTGGATGAATGCAAACTTATTGAAAATGTTTATAAATCTTGGTTAAACCATTGAGTTTTCCCAGGCAAAATTTTGAGGAGATCTTAACAAACTCTTAAGGATGTTAGTCCTATTGACATCTGGTTTTGAAACTTGATTTTGAATGTTAATACAAATGACAAAAATAATTATTTAAGAGATAATTTACATAAGAAATAAGCATAATATGGATCTAAAATCTTTGATTATTCCAACGAAAACTGAGGACTTAGAAAAAAGGAAGAAATAAAACCACATTAAACATATCCTGCACAGTTAATAGATTCTATTTCATGTTTCTCATTAATAAAGAAATACACATTGAATCCTGTAAGACAAAACATCAGACTTGTCTTCTATCTCAATGACATTGAAGGAGAGGAAAATTTTTCTATATCCTTCTAGGTTCTTTGGCTGGCCTAATAATTAAATTGACATAAGATAGATTAACAGGGGAAAATCTAATTTAATTTCATACATATGGAAACACCAAAGATATGGTGGTCAAAGAAGTGACCAAAATAAGCAGCTTTTACACATTTTAGACAAAGAAACATTTACTTGTGAAGATTTGACAAATGAAGAGGTTTTTGCTTGGGATAGCAAATTAATGAAGAAGCAATGTTTGTTTATACAGCTTTCTTGGCTTTGAATTCCCTCTCTGGCAATAAGAAGGACTTTTATCCTCTTGGTATAAGAAGGATAACTTCACATGAGAGATTTATTTTCTGCTTTCAGGGGGACAAACAATAGAGTGTTCTTTTTGCACCAACTATTTCTCAACTAACTTTAATTCAAAATAACCAATATGCCAAAGTGGCATATTTTTGGGTGGCCTTTTCTGAACCCCATAAATATCTTGCTGTGTCAGCCTGAAAAGCTAGAAAGATCAGGAACCCTAGAGGTTCTGATGACACATAGGCATAACAGAAGGTGTGAGTAAATATCCAGAATATAAAACTCTGCAATCTGAAGTTTCCGAGGGTTCAGTGTTCTGGGGCATATCAGGATATTTGCTCCAAAGTAAAGAACAAATTGCTGCAATTTTCATCCCCTACCTACAGGAAAAGTCAAAATACTTGATGGACATCTTTGGATATTAGATATCAATTTTCATGTCAGACTACTTTGACGCATTAACCAGGTGATCCAAGAAGTGGCTTATTAGGAATAGAGCACCTAATGAGAAGATGCTACAGCTGCTCCCTAAAGCAGTGTATGTGGCTATTCCAAGCAGGTGCTTTCCAATGGTAGCCAACTGATACAGGTCAATGTTATCCAGGTCCATTCCTACTGTTGCAAAGGGTGAATCTTTCTTCTCTTCACAGCTGAGTAGTATTCCATCATGTAATATCCCATAGTTGTTTTATCCATTCATATACTGATGGACACCTGGGCTGCTTCCATGTCTTAGAGATTGTAAATAATGTTGCAATGAACGAACATAGTGCTGCTTATGTTCTTTTGAATTAGTGTTTTGGATTCCTTTAGACATATTCCCAGAAGTGGGATTGCTGGGTCAAACGGCAGATCCATTTTTAATTTTTTGAAGTATCTCCATGCTGCTTTCCACAGTGGCTGCACCAATCTGTATTCCCACCAAAAGTCAAAAGGGTTCTCTTTTCTCCACATCCTGGCCAGCACTTGCTGTTTGTTGATTTATTAATGACAGACATTCCGACAGGTGTGTGATGATATTTCATCGTGATTTTAATTTTCATTTCTCTGATGATTAGTGATGTTGAGCATCTTTTCATATGTCTATTGGCCATATGTATGCTCTCTTTGCAGAAGTATCTATTCAGGTCCTTTGCCTAATTTTTAATTGGATTGTTTGCTTTTGTGGTGATGAGTTTTGTAAGTTCTTTATAACCTTTGGATGTTAACCCCTTATCAGATGTATGGGTGAATATGTTCTCCCTTTCTGTGGGTTGTCTTTTTATTTTGTTGATGATTTCCTTTGCTGTGCAAAAACTTTTAGTTTGATGTAGTCCCATTTGTTTTTTCATTTTTTGCTTGTTTGTCTGTTTGTTTACCTTGCCTGGGAAGATATATCTAATAAAATACTGCTATGAGCAATGTTTGAGATTTCGCTGCCTGTGTTTTCTTCAAGAATTTTTATGATTTCAGTATAACATTTAAGTGTTTAATCTATTTTTAATTTAGTTTTGTATGTGGTGTAAGAAAGTGGTCTAGTTTCATTTTCCTGAATGTATCTGTCCAATTTTCTTAACCTCATTTATTGAATAAACTATCTTTAGCCCATCATATATGCTTGCTTCCTCTGTCAAATATTGACTATAAAAGTGTGGGTTTATTTGGGACTCTCTATTCTGTTCCATCGATCTCTGTCTGTTTTTATGCCAGTACCATGCATGCTGTTTTGATTACTATGGCCTTGTAGTATAGTTTCGTATTAAGTAGTGTGATTCCTCCAACTTTGTTCTTCTTTCTCAGGATTGCTGTTGTTATCAGGGGTTCTTTTGTGATTCCATATAAAGTTTTTAAATCTTTGTTCTGTACAATACATCACAGCAGTTCTGTGAAATACATTATTGGAATCCTGATGCAAATTATGCTGAATCTACAGATTGCTTTGGGTATTACAGGCATTTTAATGTTAATTCTATCAGTAAACATGGTATGTACTCCCACTTATTTGTATATTCTTCACTTTCTTTCTTCAGTGGCTTATAATTTTCTGAGTACAAGTCTCTTACATCCTTGGTTAGGTTATTTTTTTAAAGATTTTATTTATTTTTAGAGAGAGGGGGAGGAGGGAGAGAAAGAGAGGGAGAGAAACATCAACGTGTGGTTGCCTCTCACATGCCCCCAACTGGAAACCAGACCCAGAACCCAGGCATGTGCCATGACTGGGAATCAAACTAGCAACCCTTTGGTTCGCAGACCAGCAGTCAATCCACTGAGCAACACCAGACAGGGCAAGTTTATTCCTAGCTATTTTATTGTTTTTGTAGCAATTGTGAATGGAATTTTTTTAATATCTTTTCTTATGAGTTCATTATTGGCATATAAAAATGCAACTGATTTCTGGATGTTAATTTTTTATCCTGCTACTTGCTGAAATCATTTATTACTCTAGTGGTTTCTTTGTGGAATCTATGGGGATCTCTATGTACAGTATCATGTCATCTGCAAATAATGACAGCTTTATTTCTTCCTTCCCAATTTGAATGCCTTTTATTTCGTCTTCTTGTCTGATTGCTGTGGCTAGGACTTCCAGTACCATGTTGAATAAGAGAGGTGAAAGTAGACACTCCTGTCTTGTTTCCAGTTTTAAGGAGAATGCTTATAGTTTTTGCTTGTTGAGTATGATGCTGGCAGTGGATTTGCAATACATGGCTTTTTTATGTTTAGGTATTTTCCCTCTACTCCCACTTTCCTAGAATTTTTATCATAAATGCTGCTGGATTTTAGCAAACACTTTTTCTGCATCTATTGATATGATCATGTGATTTTTATCCTTCATTTTTTACGTAGTGAATCACATTTATTGATTTGTAAATGTTGTACCATCCTTGCATTCCAAAAATAAATCCAACTTGACCATGGTATATGATTTTTTGATGCACTGCTGTATTCAATTTGATAATATTTTGTTGAGGATTTTAGCATCTATGTTCATCAGGAATATTGGTTTATAATTTTCTTTCTTTGTGGTGTCTTTATCTGGTTTTGGAATTAGAATAATGCTGGCCTTGTAAAATGGGCTTGGGAGCCTTAGCTCCTTTTGAATTTTTTGAAATAGCTTGAGAAGAAAAGGTGTTCTTATCAGAATGTTTGGTAAAATTCACCTGTGAAGCCATCAGTCCAGGGCTTTTGTTTATTGGTAGTTTTTATTATTATTATTACTGCTTCAATTTCAATACGTGAAATCTCCCTATTCAGATTTTCTGTTCTACCTAATTTAGTTTTAAAAGATTGTGTGTTTCTAAAAATGTATCCATTTTACCCAGATTGCACAGTTTGTTGGCATATAGTTGTTCACAATATTTTCCTACAATCTTTTCTATTTCCTTGGTGTCAATTGTTATTTTTCCTCTTTCATTTCTCATTCTATTTATTTGGGTCTTCTCTCTTTTTTTCTAGATGAGTCTAGTTAAATGTTTGTCAATCTTGTTTATCTTTTCAAAGAAACTGTTCTTGGATTCATTGATCTTTTGTATCTTTTTTTAGACTCTACTTTTATTTCTGCTCAATCTATATTATTTCTTTCCTTTTACCCACTTTGGACTTTGTTTGTTGTTCTTTGTCAAGTTCCTTTAAGTGTAAAGTTCAATTGTTTATTTGAGCTTTTTCTTGGTTTTTTTTTTTGAGTTAGGCCTGTAATACTATGTATTTCTCTCTTAGGGTTGCTTTCCCTGTGTCATACAGATTTTGTATTGTTTTGTTCTCATTTCCATGTGTTTCAAGGTATCTTTGGATTTCTTCATTGATCTCATTGTTGACCCATTCGTTGTTTACTAACATTTTATGTAGCATCCATGTCTTTGTGTGTTTTACAGTGTTCTTCTTGTGACAAATTTCTAGTTTCATAGCCTTGTGGTCAGAGAAGATGCTTGGTATGATATCAACCTTCTTAAATTTATTGTGACTTGCTTTGTGTCCAAACATGAGGTCTATCCTAGAAAATGTTCCATGTGTACCTGTAAAGTTTGTACATTCTTCTGCTTTGGAGTGAAATGCTCTGAACATGTTAATTAAATCCATTTGATCTAGTGTGTCATTTAAGGCCACTATCTCCTTGTTGATTTTCTGTCTGGAAGATCTATCCATCGTAGTCAGTGGGGTGTTTAAATCCTCAAATATGACTATATTTCTGTCAATGTCTTCTTTTATGTTCATCAAGATTTGCTTCACATATTCAGGTGTGCCTAAGTTGGGTGCATAAGTGTTTGCTAGAGTTATATCCTCTTGTTGGATTGTTCCCTTTATTATTATATAGTGTCCCTCTTTGTCTTTTACTATAGCCTTGGTTTTTAAGCCTATTTTGTCAGATATAGGTATCACTATCCCAGGTTTTCTTCCCTTTCCATTTCCATGAAATATCTTTTTCTATCTCTTTAATTTTAGTCTGTGTGTATCTTTCAATCTGAGATGGGTCTCTTGGAAGCAGTATACATATATGGGTCTTGTTTATTTTTCCATTTACCTACCCTATGTCTTTGGTTGGAGCATTTAAGCCATTTACATTTAAGGTGATTATTGATAGGTAAGTATTTAGTGCTATTTTGTTGTTAGATTGCTTTCTTCTGGGTTTGTTTGGGGTTTTTTTGTTTTTTCTCTTTCTCTTTTTCTTCTTCTTAAAGCAAGCCTTTTAACATTTGTTGCAATACTAGTCTAGTGTTAAACTCTGTTAGCTTTTTCTTCTCTGGGAACCTTCTTATTATCCTTTGATTTTAAATGATAGACTTTCTGGGTGAAGTAGCCGTAGTTGTAGGTCCTTGCTTTTCATCACTTTGAATATTTCATGCCACTCCCTCAGGCCTGAAGTGTTTCTGTTGAGTAATGAGATGACAGTCTCATTGGTGCTCCCTTGTAAGTAACTAACAGCTTTTCTCTTGTGGCTATTAGTATTCTCTCTTTGTCTTTAAGCCTTGTCACTTTAATTATGATGTGTCTCAGGGTAAGCCTCTTTGAGTCCAATTTGTTTGGGACTCTCTGAGTTAACTGGACTTGTGTGTCTTTTTTGTTCACCAGATTAGGGAAGTTTTTAGTCATTGTTTCTTCAAATAGGTTCTCGACCCCTTGATCACTATCTTATCCTTCTGGAATTCCCATGATGTACATGTTGCTATGCTTCGTGTTGTCCAAAATGTTTCTTAAGCTCTCGTTTTTTTTTTTTAATTCTTTTTTCTTTTTCCTGCTCTGCCTGGGTGTCTTTTTGTACCTTGTCTTCCAAATCACTGATTCAGTCCTCAGCTTCATCTAACCTACTGTTCATTCCTTTCAGTATATTATTTATGTCAGATATTGCATTCTTTATTTCTGACTGGCCCTTTTTATTATGACTTCTATGTCTTTTCCTGCTGTTGAGTATCTTTATAATCATTACTCTAAACTCTCTATCTGATAAATTGTTTGCCTCCATTTCACCTAGTTCTTCTCCTGGAAAATTCTCTTGTTCTTTCATTTGGGATCTGTTTCTTTATCTTCCCATTTTGGCGCTTCTTTGTATTTGTTTCTATGTGTTAGGTATATCTACAAAGACTCTGGTGCAGACCTTTGTCAGACTCTGTGTGTGATTGGCCCTGGGCAACATGTTTAGAGCTGTCAGTGATTCACAGTTTGCGGCTCTCTCTGCTGGGCCTGGATACGTGCAGAAAGAACCAAGCTGGGCACCAAGGCTAGCTTTTATCAGCACCGGGCTTGGGAGTGGGTCCACTAAAGTCTCAGACCCTCACAGAAATCTGTCTTAGTTGTCAAATTAACTACTGATACAACCTCAAGCCAGCTGAAGCTCCACTGGGTGGGGCAGAGTATTCCTGTTGGGGGAGGGGTTGCTATCCCCTCAGGCTGATGCTACTTGGAGAGGAGTGCTCTGCCTGAGAAAGAGGGCGTCTGCAGTGTGGGGAATGATTTCAGCACAGGGATCCTGGAGGCTGTTCCTTCAGTTCTATCCCCAGAGCCACCAGCCCCAGACTCTCCTCATGAGTTTCTAGTCCACTCTGCCCTCCTCTGCTGTAGGCCAGAGTAAGTGGCTGCAAACACATTTTTTCATTTGGCCCTTTAAGAGGCTCCGTGTCTCTACAGCCATCTACCCCTGACAGACAGAAACCCTATTGCCTTTCACAGCTGGATGTTTTCTGGGTTCCTTTCCAGGCTCTGGTGTTGTAGGCTGGGGAGCCGAGCTTGTGATTTAGACCCGACACTTCTCAGGGAGAAACCCCTGGCCACTGAATATCCCTCTGCAACTTCAGCTGCCATCAATGGGAGCCCATCCAGCTCTCTTGTGCCTCCTCTTTACTCCCAATGAGTCTCATTGTGGCAATGTGTTTTCTTCTGTCTGTCTGTGGCTATAAGGCTTCTCTTCAGCTATTGTTCAGTTTATTATTTACCATGATTTCTCTACAATTTAGTTGTAATTTCAGATTGGTCCTGGGAAGAAGTTAATGTACCTTCCACTTATTCCTCCACCATCTTGGGTCTCTCTCATGTGCAACATTTATTCAGTTTTTTATTTGCTTGTTATGACAATACTTAAACACATTGCTGGGCAATACATTCTCCTATGCCATTTTTGTTTCCTCATAGAATTGCTAAGGAAACAGTGTATTCACTCAGCTAAATCTCTGATTCTATTCAAGAAAACCATTAAATATATGCAGTATGCTCAATGTAGACTCATTGTTGCTATTTGAAAGAACTATGAAACAAACATTGTTGAGGGCTTAATAAAAGTAAAACAAAAATTTTACACTTTACTGTACATTTAGATTTTGCAAAGGAATATGGAATTACATATTCATTCACAAAAGTTAATGGTTCCAACAGTTTCTTAAAACCAAACTCTGTCTTTTTTATAGCACAATCAGTAATCAGTTGGCATCATTGTCACTACTAATTCGGCTGAGTGAAAGGCAGCTAATGACTGGCTTTCCAAGCAACACTTAAAATCTCTTTCTGACAAAGACTTTCTTCTAGGCTTCAGAAAGTTCTTGATGTGGTGTGCTGCTTTTTCATTAAAGCAATGAAGAGCTGTAAAAATACCTTCAGAGCTTTACAGCAATCTTATTTTTAGTCTGGTGAAGTTTCTATAACTTGGTGATGTGACCTCTTAGATAAGGTATATTATCTTAAAAATAAATAGTTTTTTTTTTAATAAAAAGAGTAAGAGACTTCTCTTAGATGTAGGAAAAAGGCAAGATCAAAAATATCAATGTGCAGAAACACGCAGGTCACCCAGTATAACAGCTTATGTTTATACACTGCACAGCTCCAGAGAGTGCTGTTCACATAGACACCGTACTCTCAGAAATGAACATGCAAAACAGCAGCCCTGCAGTCTCAAGCAATGAAAATGGACCCCTAAATCACCAACTGTATGTTGTCACTAAAAAATATACATGTACCTTTTATAAAGTTTAGTATCTACAGAAAAGCAGAGCCACGGGAACAGAAAGCACCAGAAAATACTACTAGTAAATCTATTAGAATTGCACTAATTTGCAAATAATTGATATCTTTACTATATTTTGTTACCCATCTAATATTCTCACTTATTCACTTTTCTTTTTAAAATTTCATTTGCTTTTTATAACTTTCTCACATCTCTTGCTAAGGTCCTTGTGCTAGATAGCTTTTGCTTTGGGTTTGTATTGTAAGTGGGATTTTTTTTTTTGACATATGTAAATCTTGACCTTCTGACTATATTGCACTTTTCTTCTAAATCCACTCTTCTGAACCCTCCAAAACTAGACTGTTTACCTTTCCTTAACTTTGTCCTTCAATTCTATACTGAATATATACTGCTTACTGAATAACTAGCTGGAAACCATATACCAAAATAAAACCTGTGATATTTTATTTCTTGTGTTCCAGCCAGAGCAAATGATAACACTGTGTTTGAAAGTTTCTGATGCTATTCTGAAAAACTATGATCCAAGACATCTTTTGCTATCTCTTTTACTTAATTACTGATATAGAA
>PVJI01032495.1:0-12157 GCA_004026765.1 Micronycteris hirsuta
TTGGCCATGATGGTTTTGTTCTTATAGTTTTTGTTTATTCTCTTAGATTTTCTGTGTATGCAACCATATAACCCTTAATTTATCATCGTCATCATCATCATTTTTCTCCTACTCCTCATTTTAGTAGTATGATGGATAAAATCGCTCATACAAATTTGAAATAAAGTGGATGTGATAAATGATCACAAAATGACCCCAAATGAATCACACTTCTCTGTGTTTGTACCTGTTCTAATCTCCTCCCACACTGAATCTGGCCTAGGATTTAGCTTGGCTTAGGTTACAGAATATTGTAGATTTGGCGGTGTCTGAATTCAATCCCCTAAGCTTTATGAAGCCTTGAAGTTCCTGCTTTTGCACTCTTGAGATTCCTGAGATGGAAGGTGAATAAGCCTGATCTGTCCCACTGAAGAGGGCACGTGGAGAGAAAGAGTCCAGAGAACAAAAGCCTATACAGGGAAAGAGGTTTGGAGAATGAAGGTCTATAAGTAAAGAGAGAGGCCCTGAGTATCTCAGGTTAAGAACTAGCCATGTGAGCGAGGACATCTTGAATTGTTCAGCTGAAACTAAAACCACATTGGCAAGCCCAGTGGAAACTGAAGTCGGGTAGACAAGTCATCCCATGTGAGCTCTGCCTAATCAATTTACAGAAGCATGAGAATTAATAAATCATTGTTTTTATAAAGCTGTAAGCTTGAGGGCTGCTTATTTCACAGCAATAGATAACTGTTTTAGTGGTGATGAAGAGGTTTGCTTCTTTTTTTTTTACCTTTTATTGACTTTAAAGATATTGCTTTTAACGATATACTATTAAGCAAAATGTTTTTCTGTATTTTTTTTTGGCAGGTACGCCATCAGGTTAAGAAAGTTCCCGTTTGACCACAGTTTTCAAAGAGCGTATTTTTTTTGAAATCCCTTTCTCATATCTATTGTGATGATGTTAATTTTTTTCATGTATCTGTTAGCATGACTAGTTGCATTTTAATTGTTGTTCAACTAGTTTCCAAACAAATATTCCTTGCATGTCTAAGATAAACCACATTTTATGATATGTTAAAAAATACATTGCTAAATTTTCTTCTCCAATATTTTATTTAGAATTATTGTATCTATACTTTTGAATATAATTCTTGTATTATTTTTCTTTCCTCAGTTTTTCATATCTAGACTTGTATCAAGGTTTTTATTGTCCTCATACAATGACCATAAATACAGGCATCCTTAGTTATCAGTATCTAAAATGTACCTGGAAATATATTGGACAGGACAGTTTTGCATATTATGTGCATATTATATTCCAATTTTTAAATGGTACAAAAATGCATTCTCAGGTCATCCAAAATCCTCAATCAAGTTTATCTACCTATTACTGAAATTTTCTTAATACAAGGTTTTACTTTTTAAATAATGAATCATAGAAATTTTTTTTAGATTTTTATTTATTTATTTATTTTTGGAGAGAGGGGAAGAGAGGGAGAGAGAGAGAGAAAAAAAACATCGATCAGTTACCTCGCCTGCATGCCTTGGTGCCCTGACAGGAGACCAAACCCTTAACCCAAGCATGTGCCCTGACTGGGAATTGAACTGGTGACCTTTTGCTTTGAAGGATGACACCCAATCAATTGAGCCACACCAGTCAGGGCAAGTTATTTTTTTTTTAATAATAGCATATAAATCATTTATTCAATTATTTTCACTAATAATGATGCAATGTCAAATGTAAATGGCATCTGTAATATTCACATTAAAAGAATATGTTCTATATAAATAATCAATGAAATAGTATTTTTTTAAAGATTTTATTTACTTATTTATTTTTAGACAGAAGGGAACAGAGGGAGAAAGAGAGGGAGAAAAACATCAGTGTGTGGTTGCCTGTCATGTGGCCCCCACTGGGGACCTGGCCTGCAACCCAGGCATGTGCCCTGACTGGGAATCGAACCAGCGACCTTTTGGTTCACAGCCCGCACTCAATCCACTGAGTTACACCAGCCAGGGCCAATGAAATAGTATTTTAAAGATACTACAATGGCTCCCCCTTATCCATGAGACACACATTCCAAGACCCTGAGTGGGTGCATGAAACCACAGATAATACTAAACCTTGCATATGCTATGTTTCTTCCTTAACATACATACCTATAATGAAGTTTAATTTATCAATTAAGTGTAGGAAGTGATTAACAACAGTAACTAATAATAAAATAGAGCAGTTGTATCACTGTACTTTAACGGTTTGGGGGCCTTATTAAGCAAACCATGGTTGCTTGAACACAAGCAGTGCAATACTGGGATCGCTGATCTGATGACCCAGACAGCCACGCAGGGACTGACAGGCAGGTAGCATGTGCAGGGTAGGTGTCCTGGACAAAGGGTGACTCACATCGTGGGTGGGATGGCATAGGATGGCACAAGATTGCATTCTGCTACTCAGAACTGAGAGCAATTTAAAATGTATGAATTGTTTGTTTCTGAAATGTTTTATTAAATATTTTTGGAGGCAGCTGACTATAGGTAACTGAAACCATGGGAAAAAAAACCCACTAATGGCGGGGATTACTGTAATTTCAAGTGGACACAGGTTGGTACTATGCCCAGTTGTCCAGCATATGCAAACCGAAGTGCCCTGCGAATATATAGGAATATGTAGTGATTATAGAGTCTTTTAAAATAGCAGGAGCTCAGAATACTATCCTTGGGAAATTATCCAATATACACTGAAGCTACATTGCCTTCTATGGCCCTGGGTAGTATACAAATTCAACATTTTTCCTAGTGTACAAATTAGATTTTTAATAGGAAATTTTGACTCAGTAAATTTGGGCAAAAATTTGTAACTCATCATATTGAATGTTCATATCACGAAAGGGTGTGTGGTGAGGTGGGTTTGTAAATCTTTAGCTTGTTTCACAAGTTATAATATGCAGCATTTTCACACTTGAATATTTCAAATTTATCTTAATTTCTATTTTTTTACTTATGAGTTATTTAGAAATGCTTTTAGAACTTTTCATATGGGTTTCTTATTATTTTAAAAATCATCTGTACTTAAATGAAGTGCTGTCTTGTTAAAAGGTGCTCTACATGTTTATTTTTTGGTATTTGTTTGAAATTCATTTTATTGCTTTGTTCATGATAAATTTTTTGTAAATTTATTATGTGACCTTGAAAATATTGTGTAGCCTTTAACCTTGGCATGCATAGTGCTAAATATGTATTATTATACAAATTTGTTGATTAATATGTTTAAATCTTTTATATTCTTGTAAGAAACTATAGAAATGATCCCTGAAAGTATAGTCTTTAAATCTTTTATATTCTTATTGACTATTTACTGGCTATTTCATTTACTAGAGCAGGTGTACAGATATTTTTAAATTTCTCAGTACAGTAGTAGAAACTTTAATTTTTCCAGTTAATCATCTGAATTGTATTCTGGGATTTATTAATAGATATATGCTGGTTTTAAATTATAATATTTTCCTGTTAAGTATTATTTTTATTGTTATATAATGACCATTTTTTCTCCTAATTGTTCTTTTTAATTTAAAAACATATTTTGCTTACTATTAACTTATCCTTACCAGCTTTCTTTAGGTTGACATTTTCATGGTATTTTAATATTCTTTTATAAGTTTTTGCATCTGATTCATTTTACCATCCAATCCTCCTTATTGGCCATAATTAGTTTGTAAATCTCTTAGTTAATGTCTGCTCTCTCCAAGAATTTTAATTTTCAGCAAAACTAATGCAGAACTTGTCAGACACTCTGTTTTGAGTCTAATGGATTGCCCAACACACTACTGATGTCTTGCTTCTGAGAAAGTTTCTTATTCCCCATCTGGTGGGCCTAATCAAAATTTTACCCCTCGGTGTAATCCTTACTCTAACCCTAACTCTATCATCCGATGTCTACGCCCACAGCAAAATCTCATTGGTCAACCATTGCTCTTTTAAAACAACCCTAAATGTTCTTTAGTGATCCTTACCTTGTAAGGTCTTGGTTTTTTAGGTGGATCTAAAACTATGCACCTCTTAGTAGGTCCATATGCCCTTCTAATATTGTATTACCCTCTAGCAAAAAAAGTCTACAAGTTAATTTTAATTATTTTTTCCCTAAGATTTAAAATTCACATGACGTGGCAACTGCACAGTGACACATATTTGTACTTGGAATTATAAGTGCCATTGCCGTCTCTTCTCTCTCACCAGCACCACCCACGACTGTTTTCCTTCCTTGAAAATGCTAGCTACTGTTTTTCATAGTAAATTGATTTCCATATTTATTTGGATGTTTTTCTCCTCCCTCATCACATTTAGTTTCATTTCCTTTTGATTAGTTTATCTAGCCTCTGGGCAAACACATTCTCCAAAGAGAAAATAGTGCTTAAGCTTGACAAAGCTTAGAAAATAAGATGAAAACAGGGAGGGCATTCTAGGTAAAATGCATGGCACTGAGGTAGACACATAAAAATATAACTAGGAAATATTATATGGATAACCGTGGGATTTCTGAAAGATATAATAAGAGATTAGTTAGAAATAGTAGGTACAGGCCCCCCAAATAGCCTTAAATTTTAATTTTAAAAGTTTAAATTTATTCTGTAGGTTTTAAAATTTCATTTGAAGTTCAGAAGTGCTGCTCAAAATGACATTTTAAAAAGATTACTCTGGAAATGACAAGTATGAGACATCAGAATAGAAATCAGACACACAAATTTGCATAAAAATCTGGATTATTATTCTAAATAAAATGGAAAAGAAGCCAGAGGCTTAAGGGGTAATGAGAATGGGTGAGACTGAAGTGAGACAGATAAACAGGAAGACTTTGGTAAGACTGCTTAGCTTTTGAACTTTAAGAAAATAGTATTACTGATACCTATAGGCAAAATATTTGGGGGGAGGAGGATGAATGTGTTATACATGGTGAGCAATTTCAAGTAGCCTTGTAAGAGGAGTCTGTTAAAATCATCATACGCTTTTGAGTTTCAGAGTGACAATCAGGTGTTCTTATTGGGGAACAGGAGGTGTGGCAGTCCAATGCCATGTTGTGACTTTGTCAGAACAAGTGATAGAGACCTAACTCAAATTACTGTAAGCAATAAAGAAGATTTATTGGCAAGTACTTGTGTAGATCACAAAATGAAAGAACAACATCAGATCTGGAGAGTTATTGAACAAAATAAACTAACGGACAAAATAAACTAACGAACAAAATAGAACCAGGGACATGGAAACATGGAACAGACTGACAGGGACCCGGAGGGAAGGAGGAGGAGATAATGGTGGACAGAAGGGGAAGGGACCAGACGAAGAACATGTGTGAGTGATCCACAGACACGGACAACAGTGTGGGGACTGACTGTGGGAGAGGGGGGGGGTGGACAGAGGAGGGGGAAGGGGGAAAAATTGGGACAACTGTAACAGAACAGCAATATAAAATGATTTAATTAAAAAAAAAAGAACTAGGGCTTGGCCACAATCAGAAGTTTTTTCTTCTTCCTATTCTCTTTGGTTTTATTTTCTTCTAAGGTAGACAGATGTCTTCCCTATTGTAAAAACAGCAGTTATTGCAAAACTTTGGAATCATATCATGAAAGAATTTTTCTAAAGAGGAATTGCTTGCCTTGGTTTCATAAAATCTGAGTACAGGTTCTGATTGATTTTTTTGGGTCATGAATTTATTCCTAGGCCACTCGCTGTGCTCAGGGACAAGAGACAGTGCAGTTAGGATTCAGCTCTGTGGACAGGAAGGTGGATCTATCACCAGACAAAGTGATAGAGGGGAATATTATATCTCTGGAGAAAAGAAACCACAGTTTCTACTAAGATGACTCAGCTTGCATCTCCTGATTTTATAAGGCAATGATGACAAAACCATATATTTACAGTGTAGTGATAAACAGAGGGAAGGGGAGGTGTGGGGAGGTAGAAGAGGGTATAGTGGGGATAAATGGTGATGGACGCAGACTGGACTTGGGGTGTTGAACACATAGTATAATATACAGATGATGTATTACAGAATTGTGCACTTCAAACCTATAGAATTTTATTAATGTCACTGCAATAATAAAAAGAAAAATAAATGGCACCCTCTTCTAACTTAAAAACATATATTTACAACCGCATCACTGTGCTGGATGTTAATACCAATAAATGATACCCTAGTCAACTGGCAACATCATTGATGATGATTAAAGGAAAACAAAATGAAAAACTGATAGACTGGCACTGAAGTAGGAAAACATTAAATAAAATGGCTACATACTGTGCCTTTTGTCAAATCTATATGCATCTGAACTAAGTAAGGATATCATCAAAGGCACTGTCTTTCTTTGAAGTAATTAGAATCAAACTTGATGAGACATCAAAGGATGGGTTTCAGGATAAACAAAAGAACGTTTGCTTCGGGAAGAAAACTGCTCTGTGTGCGTCATTAGAGAAGAATGAAGTCAACAGCATGAAAACAATCATCCATCAACCCGCGGCACCTTGACTCTGAACAGGTCAGAGAGCCCATGCTGTTGTACCTTGGGCTCGTCTGTAACAACAGCCATGAGGGAACTTACGTCTAGAGGAAGTAGAAGTCAATAAGAAGAGTATAGGCAGCCAGGAGCAGAACAGCAACAAAAAGAAACACATGGAGAGAGAAACAGAAATGGAACCGTGAGTCATCATGACGGCAGGGCATAGGTGTTTAAATTAATTGGGGTGCTGCTGGGAAGCACTGAACAGCGTCCCAGTTCTCCATGAGGTTCGACTGCATGGCAGTGGGACGGAGTCAGTCAGTCTGACTTTCCTGGGTACCCTGAGGGTATACCTCCAATCACTGAAACAATCTCTCTGTGTCTGTGTTCCTTGAAACCTGAAGAAGCCTCATTTTATATTTTTTCCTTTAGGCAACTCTTTTGTTTAAAGACAATGGATTCCTAATAAAAGCTAGGATTTTTGCAGTGCCATATCCTTGCTTAATATGCCTGCCTTTGCGCATTGTTGAGATTTGAGCCGCAACACAAGTTGAATTAAGGCGAATTTATTTTCCAAATGATTCTCTAGTTTACCAAGAACATTCTGGAAACTATGATTTGGAGACAATATAGTATGATTTTAGAGCACAGGGACCTTGAGGTGAAACAGACCTGGCTTTCAATCTTGAAACACTGTGTTCTCAAACAGGTTTTCTAAGATTGAATTTTAACACTTTTAAAGTGGGGTTAATAATAGTGCCTCTCATTGGGTTGTTTTAAAGTTTAAATTAGATAGTATGTTTTAGTAGTGTTATTAGCATATAGTGCCCAAATTGTTAGTTATTATCATTTGACTATGATGTTAACTATTACCTCATATTAATTTATTGCTCTGAGATTAATAAAATAACTTTGGTAAATACTAATCTCTATTATATATTTCAGAAGATTATTTCAGTATTGCTTTGTTTTGATATGGGTATTGCCTTGTTTTGATAAAACATTTGTATGATAGTCAGGCAAGTCAAAACAATGAGAAAATAATGGGTATTTGCCAAGTCCCTTAATTATTCCAAACATATAGTAATAATGTTTGGATTATCTCTCTTAGCACATGGTAAATGAATTACTAAGTAAAATATAATTTCTTTAAGCATACTAGGGTTTGGGCAGTCTAAGAAAGAAAAAACTATCAATTCCTACATGAGTTCCGAACAACTGAGATAAAAGGTGAAAGAGTAAAGCAGTGTTACTGATAATGCTGACATTGCAGATGGTGGCTTGTGTCTGCAGAAAGGTGAGATGCCTAACACGGAACCGAGGGTTAGGTAGCCACAGGCAACCCTGACTCTGGGGCCAGGCTTCAGGCTTCAGGTCGGAGCACAGACAGCAAAGCAGGATGTGTGTTTCCTGCAAACACCCTGGCTCCGAAGAAGGGGAAGTGACTAGACTCCCAGTTTTTCATTGTAAAATCACTAATAAGTTTTTGTTTACACCTTGAGAGAAGTGAGTGAGGAAACAGGAAAAGGCTAAAGTGTTAAACCATTGGAGTCCCCTCCCCTATGAGAGGGAATACCAGGGGAATGAAAAAGGATACTCCCCGATCTCCCCCAAATAAAACACATTTATTTACTCTTTTTTAGTTAATCTTACAATTTCTTCCTAAATAACCTATCTTGTATTATTGACATGAGTAACTGCTAGAATATTATAGTATTATTTTTTAGGCAAGCCTGAAAGACTAACAAAGTATTAATTTCTTTTTTATATTTTCAAAATATGCATAATTCGCTATGTAGGTAATAAGTGAAAAAGTACGTCATTGTTTAGAAAGGAAAAGAAATGGACGGTAGTCTTGCTAGCAGAATAGAAGAACTGCTTTTCCACGCAGACTCTGGAAAGATAAAATTACACCAACGGTACGAGCCTTGGGACAGCCGGTGGTGGAGGCGGAGGGAGCCCCGCGGGGCAGCAGGGGCCGGGCCGCGTGTACTCCCGTTGCGCTGTGCTCCCACCTGAAGGGGCAGGGGTAGAGCTAAATCTAGATCACGGAGTGACGTATGGATGGCCGAGCTGGGTAGATAGTCTTACTTTTGAATTTTCCTCCTTTGAAAAATTCTTTTAAATGTGATACGTTTTAAATCTTTTTTTTTTTTTTTCCTTTCCGAAATCTGCCATAATATCCTTTTCCTCTAAGGCCACTACTCCACCTGGGCGTGGGTGCTCACAGGCCTCTGAATGGGTCACGACATACACGCGAGCACACAGTGGTGTGGAAATTCACGGCCGAACCACTGAGACGTAGTGTTTTAGGGCAGCCCGGTATTCATGCGATGGCAAGAGGCTAACAGCTCTAAATTGCCTCTCCAAGTGTGCTACTTTTTAGACTCAGAAAGCTAGGTGCTTCTTCCAACCTAATAGGTGCTATCTTTGTTATTAGTTGTGAAAATGGGATCAGATGGCGAGATCACAGCTGAAGGAAGCCTGGCTTCAGTGAAATAACCTGAGTGAGGTGGAGTTTCCGTCTCAGGCATTGCTGGAAATCGTTAATAGGTGAGCCTGGGCACTGCTGCTTAACTCCGTAATTGCACCTGACCATAACACCTTAAGCTTCAATTCCCTTCCAGGGAATTCAAATCGAAATGTCAAATTCACGGAGAGAAAAATGGAAATGTTCTATGTGAATTAAAATCTAAATTAAAGTCATGCAGGAAATAAGAAGGTGTTGTGCCATACGCAGTGAATTTTTAATTTTTAAATTTTTTTCAGTGACAGTTAAATTGTTAGGTAATTGCTGTATTCTGACAAAATGATATTGGTACAATCTGCTTCCCAGAAATTGCCTGGTGCACATTACAGACGGAGACCTGACCACTCTCAAAAAAGAAACACTACTGGAAAAAAACATTAAATCTTTAAGAGCATGAAAGGGAAAGTTTTGAAAGTCAAAGTGATTTTCACTTGTGTTTTGTTTGGCTGATGATTCAGGATTCTAGTTCTCTGGTGTGACTCATGGTGTTTATTTCAGAAACAGACTATTTAGATATGGATGGGATGCAGGGACTTACTGCAGGATCTGTTACTAACACCTGAACTGACGTGAGAACTACCGTGTTTTCCTCAATAACTTTGATATTGATGATGCTAAACCTTTTTTAGAATGTGTCGTTCCTCCAGATCCAAAGAGCTTTTCTTAATAAGTTAAGGTAGGATTCAGAAGAGGGTCTCCCCAGAACCTCCTTGTAACACCATTTAAATACTGATAATGGGGCTTGTGAGCTTGGGTTCAGGTCACTTAGCTAGAGACAGAACCCAGAATTCACTTCCCAAATAATGGCTGATGTGAAAGTGGTCATTCTCAAGAGCCTCGGGAGGTATCCATTTCTAAATTTAAAATGACCTCCTATCCTCAAACAAGAATGCTAGGATCTTTTTCCCTCAAGGGCTCTGAGTATAGGAAACCCTTTTCCCTATGGGGCATTTTAAATGTTGACACACAAGACAGAAGAAAAACAACATTGTATTGAACTTTCTTCAGTTCTGGAGCATTCCAATTTTGTTTCAATCTCAAACCGTTACCTTCTGCATTGAGGGGTTTAACTTTTTACTTTAACTACTGATCATGTCACAACTCAAGTGATACTTTCTTAGTATAATCGTCCTGTATACTCTAAAGGTTTGCTCCTTAGATACTGCATTGCAGCATCATGTTTTATTTTCATTCAGAGTACTTGTGAAATTATCATCTTTCCTTGTTAACTTACATATTTTCTGTCTTCTTCCTGTCAGTGGGGATCCTTTGGGGTAGGCACTATTTCTGTTTCTGTATACCTCCCTATTCTCAGCACCCCCAAAATGCCTATGAATCAACATGTTATCAATAAATATTATTGGATGGATGGAAGAATGAATGAATGAATGAATGAATATGTGAATGGGTCATCTATCTGAAGAACTGACAGGTATGCATAAATTCTAAACCTTGATTAATTTTTATAGCAAGAAATCAATCTTTGATATATCCTTATGGAAAATATGAATCCTTAGAATAAATAACACATAAGGTTCGTTTCATTTTCAAATAAGGATATTGAAGTAAAGGGGTATAAAAATATGTTTATATTGTTCTTACTTTTATGTGATTTTCTGTTTTTGTCTGTGAGAGACTTGCTTTGCTTTGCAAGAGGCAGTTCCTAGCATACATATAGCACTGATGGGATGATGGCTATATCAAGGAGTGTCTGGCTGGAGAGAGAAAAAGCCAGCCGATGGGTTGCTTTCTTACCATGGTGCCACACGGCCATGGAAGAGAATGGGTGCCTTGGTGGCTGCCTTCCCCGGGGCCCTCCGAGCACACCTGCTCTCTGTGCCCTTTTGGTAGAGCGCTGTCCTCTGAGAAAGCTGCCAGAGAACGGGAAAAGTAAAGGGCAGACAATAACGAGCAAATAAAAAACTTGTGCTAAGCTTTATAAAATTGTATTCTCATGTTTCCTCTGTTGAAACAATTGTGAAAAACGTGGTACGTTTTAATGCAGCTTTTAAGCCTGTGTGTATCTTTAAGTACTCCTATATCCGTGTAAGGCTATACCCATGGAAAGCTATATCCATGTAAAGAAAACACACAGTTTTGAGAAAAAACTGAACAAGATATATTTTCAGCTATTTTTATTAGTCATTTTAAATTTCTCTCAATATCACTTGTTCAACAGCGTAAATACCTGCACTAGCCCTTAAATGGGTCAATTCATAATCAGTCCATTTCATGTTGCCATTTCCACTGTACTGAGAAGTTGAAGACAACAATTATGATTCTAAAGCTTCAGGTAAAAAGCATTTGAAGCCGAACTTTCTTCATGAAAGACCTTTTATTCACATGTAGAGTGCAAAAATGAGGATGTTTCTGTTTTAACAAAGGATAATTTTAGGAAACATAATAGTAGTAATTTAAAACAACACTTTCCAATTGCCTGAAGTTCTTGCAATTTTTTTTTTTTTTGGCTACTATACCTCAAGACTATTGACTAAAGGTAACTAGTAATGTTTGTTGTAAATTCTCACAAATATTGTTTTTGCTCTACAAACTGTTGAACTATTGTGATAGTCATAATGTGAATTTTTGTCTCAGAAAAAATGATTCTTACATATAATAAAATAATCTATTATGTACATTGATGTCCCTCAATATGGTCAGATTATGCCCTGATAAACCCATTGTAAGTTAAAAATATTATAAGTAGAAAATGCATTTAGTGTACTTGACTTACTGGACATCATAGCTTATTCTCACCTTCCTTACAGGTGCTCAGGACACAATATCCAAACAGTGCCAGACACAGCGCCCTGTAGCTGTCAAGTGCTGGTGCTTTCCCTTGTGATCCTGCGGCTGACTGGGAGCTGCAGCTCATGGCCACTGTCCAGTGTCGTGGGAGAGTATTGTACTGAACGTCACTAGTCTGGGAAAAAGATCAAAATTCACAACTTGAAGTATGAGTTCTACTGAATGCGTATCACTTTTGTGTCATCAAATAGTCAAAAAAATCTTAAGTCCTTGGATTGGAAGAATCAACATTATCAAAATGCCCATACTCCCCAAAGCAATTTATAGATTCAATACAATCCCTATCAAAGTACCAATGGCATATTTCACAGAGATAGAACAAACACTTCAAAAATTTATATGGAACCATAAA
>PVJI01032496.1:0-12153 GCA_004026765.1 Micronycteris hirsuta
TCTGGTTCTTAAATTGATCTGTCAAGTTCTCTGAAGCAGCGAAGTTAATTTTGTGTCACTCTCTGTTTTTTGGGCTGACTCTTGTCTGGGTCCCACTCTATTCTCTTCACAATTCCAGGTTTTAATGTCTCACCTGTTGATAAAGAAGTGAGGGGAAGGGAGAAAAAGAAGGAAAATAAAGCAAAAGAAAAGGAAAAAGAAAGATAAAGAAGAAAATAATTTGAAAATAACATAAAATAAAAAAATAATAAAAAATAGGAAATAAAAGGAAGAGAAAACTAGGAATACCAAATGAAGGGAAGGTAGAAGGAGTTAAAAAATATAGAGAGACAGATAGGAAGGAGGGTGGGGAAAAACAAACAAAGAAACAAAGAGAAAATGAAAGAAATAAAAAAATAAAAAATAAAAAAAAAATACTTTTGTTGGCTGGCTTCAACAGCTTCAGGCTGGGAAGATCTGCTGTCTTCCTGTGCTGCACTCTCAGCTGCCATCCCGCCTCCAGCCTAGTTGCCGGGAGTTTGCAGCACCTCCTCTGGGTCGCCTGACCCCCACCCTGAGTTAGAGTTTATGATGTCTGTGACTCCCCTCAGTGGGCCTCAATGTAGCTCCTCTGTTTCTCCCCCCACAGAGGGACTCAGCACCGCAGGTCTGGGTTGTGTCTCAGGCCCTCCAGGAGTGAGCTCCGCACCCCTGCATTCGCCGATCGCTTTTGTCTCTGGAATCAGAGTTTGCAAGCCACAGGCCTGGGCGCCTGGTCAGGCACCTACGCCAGCCGCCCCCAACTGGCTCCACCGGTGCCCAATCCAGGAGCTCCGGGCCTGGGTCTCCCTTTCAGTTCAGTCTCCAGTTCCTCCCGCTGGGATCGCCAGCCTCTGCAGATCAGTCCCCACATACACAGCAACCTCCGGTCTGCTGGGGACCAAGGCTCTTCCAACAGACGGGCGCATCTGCTTTGGCAACTCACACACCCCAATCCAGCTCCCTCCCACGGATCCTGGAGCAAACCGGGAAGCTGCTGCTACTGGATCCGCAGACCTCCTGGCTCCCCATGAGACCCGAGGGACCCCTTCCCTCCGAAGCAGTCTCCCTACCGGCTGATCTTTCAGTTTTATGTGCAGTCCTGGTTGCCAATCTTCCCACACACCAGAATACAGCTGGGTGATCGCTCTGCTCCTCAGAAAATCGGCCAGATATCCTGCCAGTGGGCCGGAGGAAGTCGATCACACTCCCTCCTACTCCACCGCCATCTTTCTCCTTCGAAATCTTATCATTCTTGACTTGTTCTGTTTGATTTATTTTACTTAGCAAGCCGTTTTCAAGATCCATCCATGTTGTCACAAATGGCATCTTTTATTTTTTCATTCTTTTTCCTATGAAATGTTCTCGCCTTCACCGCCATTTTGTCGTTCTCTGAATGGAGACTGTTTTATGAAGTGTTAAAGTTTGATTGTATCACCTAAATTGTCTTCTTTAATTATTTTTCAACAGTTTTTGGCAAAGAGGAATGGGATCCGAAGCTGACTGTAAGGGCCCGCGGGACAAGGGGCCGCATAGCCCAGGGGTCTGCGGAAGCTCAGAATGTCCTGTCCCTCTCATTGTCACCGGGGGCTGTCAGGTGAGGCACTCGGATTTGAGCTTCGCTCTCTCGTGTGCAGCTCTCCAATCCAAGCAAACTTTGTTAACATGCGTGTGTCTATATAAAATTAAATGTTTATCTAATTTAAGTATATTCTCAGAAATATAAAAACTAACCCAAATGTTTTTCAAGTTCTCATAATTGAGAATAAATATTAAATATAGTACTTTTATTCTATTTTAGGTTTACTAAATGTCAAATAAGCTCATGTTATCTATGTTACAAAATCTTTCATTAAGAATGATAAAATAATGGTTAACTGTTTAATGTCTGAAAAAATTTTCATTAGTAATATAAGCATGATTTTTAAGAACAAGTAAATTAAACAGATGTAAGATGGGAGTTTATAAATGCAATTGTCAACAATAATTATGTTTTATGGTATGGTATTTCTACTTAGTTTATAAAAAGTTTTTGGTAACTTGAAACCTTAAAGTTATACTGAGGTAAGTGATAAATATTCATTGAATATTTAGAACATTTCCAAATAGATAAAATACTGAAATATTAATTTTTGAACATAGATTTATCCATTTTGACTTCTTTTTACAGAGAAACTAAAGATATTTGTGTCTATGAGTAAACTTATTTTGTGCGACATTAAAAAATTTACTATGAAGAAGGGTATAGTAGAAATTATGAATTGTACTTAAACGTTTCCCAGTTCACAGAATGCTAGTGTAACAGTCTAGAATTTCTTACCTCTTACTTCTTAGTTTTCACTAGGAATTAGGAATTCTAAGAGTTAAGAATCTGATATATATATATCTATATATCTATATATCTCTCAAAGGTGTCAAACTCATTTTCAATGGGGGCCACATCAGCCTTGCGGTCGCCTTCAAAGGGCAGAAAAAATTTTAGGACTTTATAAATGTAACTACTCCTTAACTGTTAAGGAGTTGAAATTACATTCCTTAGGAAAGGAATTTTTCATTTCAATTATCTTTTAAAAGTTTTTTAAAGGATAATTTTAATATCAAGAGTACACTGATACAAAATTAGAATTTGGTTTTCTCTCTGTTAAAGGGCCAAAATTTCTTGGACTCCTTATCTGCTCTAGATAAGAGATTGTGAAAGGTTTTTTTTTCTTTGTTTGTTTTACCCTTTGGGTAATCTACAATTTACTGTGCTTTACATTGTCATCATTATGTCTTTGATTACTTTGGAAAACACAGTCTTTTCAATATTAAAAATTAAGTTTTGTTCACAACTATGTAAACTTCTGCATTTGCCTCTAAAATCTTCTGTCACTATGGTTAAATATATGATTAAGTATTATTTCTTAATGATCTGTAATCTTATTTAATCAAATGTCCAAACTTTTGACTTTCCTAAAATCAAATTCCAAAAAGAGTCTTTATAACTTCATACTATACTTTGACATTTCCCAGTGGGCACCTGGAAAATCTCAAAGGATTCTCTCTGGCCTGGTAGATGTTTAACTAATTAGGTCTATTTGATTTGTTAATTACATGGGAAGTATTATCAAATAAGAAATGATAGTAAATCATGTTATGTTATATTTATATGGATGCATATTATTAATATCAGTATTCTAGAAAATGTATGAAATTCCTAGAAATCTGTTATGCCCTGGTATAATCTTATTAGTCTTATTTCCAGTTATTGTCTTAAATGTTTTATATCATAGAAATAACAAACTTTCTTATCAATTCCATTAAAATGAATAATCATCAGATTTTTATGATGGACATTTTTAAGTCTTTTGTTATTTACACACAGTTAGTGTTTTACTCTGATGCTTTTGCAAAAGTGAGATTCAATGAATGGGTCCTACCGAGCACTCTTTTGTTTTTTGATATATAAAACATTTATTTTATCTAAAATCCATCTTCCTGAATTCTCCCACAGAGCAGGAAGAATTCATTATAAATTCTGTTTTGGAACATTTTCTGGCATTTCCATAGTTCCTTAAGTAGATAAATGATTCTAATACTAAGTAACATACATGTATATCTACCAGGATACATCTAGATACATTCCTGTGCTTCAATATTAAAATTCAAACATTTATTTCAGATATTTTGCCTATTTACTACTTTCATGTTTGAATGGATTTTAAATTGGTATTTGTATTTTTTACTTTTAAATTAAATTTATTTCCATGACATTGGTTAATAAAATTCTATAGGTTTCAAGTATACTATTTTATAATATAGCATATGTATATTACATTGTGTTTTTACCACCTGAAGTTATATCTCCTTCCATTAGCATATATTTGACCCCGTTTACCCTTTTTACAACCTCGCCCGTACCAAGTACTCTTGACCACCAACATCACTGTCAAGCCTTGAGTGTATATTTCACAGCTGCAGGACCCTCCTGCCATCTGGTCTTGTGTAAATGCTAGAGACCTCAAAATCAAAGTGACTAGAAAGAGAAGTGGCCAACATCAGGGTAGATTGCTTCTTTCCAAGGCATTAGATTAAGAAAATTTCTTTCCATTCCTTCTTCCCCCTCTGATCATCACTTCCCTAATTCTTACACAATGGAAGTCTTTGTGATTCTTTTATTCACTTTTTCCTTGACGTGAAAAGATAATGCCATTGTTCACATGTCTCAGGTCGTTGCAAAGGAGGGTATCCAACCTCCAGTGAACTGTTGGATTTGCCATGATCCTGGTGATCCTGTGGTTCTCACTGATCACTACGAACTTCTCCTTGATTTCCATTTCTTTGTTTTTCTGAAGCAAGTTTACTGGATAAACACTTCTGGGGAAGTGGTGATACAGTTTCATGAAATACGTAAAAGACCAGCTAGTTTAAAGAAGTATCCTCTCTTTGGGATCACTTATGGACTTACTTAATTCTAGTGGCTAAACAGTGTCTTAATTAGCTTCTGGTGTGAGAGAAGATGGTGTTTGAGGCGGTGCTGCTGTGGTGTGAGCTTCTTAGGATGCAACTTGGGAGAACTTGCAGTAGTTAAGAGTCCAGGTGGGGAAGGTTTCATACTTTTATTCTTGATATATGTTGTGTGCTTATTTAATGTCTGTCTTTCCCACTAGACTGAAACCTTTGTCATGGTACAGAATATGTCAGTTTGACTCACCTTTTATCCTTAGGAAGTAGCAGAATGCCTGGCATTCAGTAGGAACTCAAAATGTTTGTGAATATACAAATTAATCTTACTTTGGAAGAGGTTTATTATTATGTTATTTTCATACTATATTAATCTGTATTAAAATAAAAAAATTAAAACAAATAACAGCCCTCTAACTTTTCATTACATAGTACTCCTCAATTTTTTATTTCTCAAATGTATGGATCCCAGAGTTGTATGTATGTTTTAAAACTCTCCTGGAGGTTCTTAACTGGACTACACTGAGCTCAAGGCAGTTCGCACTTAGGCTTCAGGGACCTATGAATATGTGTATGTATATATTTTTCTGGGGAATGGACTGCTAGTATTCATTAAGTGTTCAAAGAGGTCACCAACCAGTCTTTCTCCAAACGTTAAAAATAATTAGATTAGCCAGTGATGGGCATATTTGAAATGTTATTTTGTAGTTTTGTAGAAGGGTGCAGAGTAAAGATCTGGGGATCTGGAAAAACTAAGTTCTGTTGCCTACTTAAAGTTTGTAATCTTACTGGACACCAATATTATGATATATGAAATGAAATATTAAAGATGTAAAAAGATGACCTTTACAGGCCCTTGTAACTTTGATGTTCTTATATTTTACAACCTAAATATTGGTCTCCCAATAAGCTTGTGAAACCTTGTATTTGTTGATTTGAAGCAAATCTCCACTGTTAAGTGAAGTTCAATTTCTGGTCCTTCGTAAGAATCAGATTGTTATCCAGCACACTTAAGAAATCATTTGTCAACTTGTATTCTTGTAGGTATTTTTTTAATTTTTTCCATGTACCCTTCAACTGAAAAAAAAGTTTATTTCTTACTTCCTTGTTCTATCATGGGTAATTTGAATTCTTGATCTTATTTCCGCGGTACTGAACTTTGTGTACAGCTGTGGTTCTCAAAGTGGCTTAGTGACCCTTGAAAGTCCCAGAGATCCCTGCAGGGGGTTTGTGAGGTCAAAATTATATTTATGATAATATTAAAAGCTTATTTGCCTATTTTCACTCTCATTTTTCATGGGTATACAGTAGGGTTTGATAGCACAACAGACTGAATGCCGAAACACATTTAAGGATCCAACTGTCTTTTCTTAAGCTAGACATTAAATACATTTGCAAAAATGTAAACAAATGCTACTCTTCTAATTTTTGGGGGGTATATAGTTATTTTTCATAAAATATGTAACTTATGTTGATATGCAATGGGTTTATTATAGTTTTTGAGTATAAAGAAGTTCTGAACAAATTGATGATGTGGAGAAACTATACTTACATAAGAGCAGTATTTCCACTCCAGGCTTTTATCTTCTTATGCTGTCATTTAGAAGAGAAATTACATGGCCCTATTGTCCTTGGTGTCACTATTTGGGTCTCAGAAACATAGTGCAGATCAGCAAGGTGCCATGGTCGAGTTAGCAGAGGAGCATTTCAGGTACAGAACTTGCTGGACACTCACCTTATAACTTTTGAGACTCTGATTTCCACCCCTTCCAACTCTCTTCTGGATTAAAAATGATGAATGGGTCTAGTAGACAACCCATAGAATATGCTACCGTGAAATAAATCTAAGTTACCCCCTTTTTAGGACAGTTGCCAGCCCCAAAGAGTTTACATCGTGAAATTCTATAGCAGACTCCTCCCTCCTCCCCCCTCCTACCCCCAGCCCTGAAACAGCAGCTTTGTCTCCTGAGGTAGTTTCTCTGAACAGGAAATATACATGGTGTTTTCACAAATATTTTATTGAGGAATATTTGAATCATTTTATGTAATCGTTTAAGGAGAAAAATAAAATTCCTAGAGGTTTTCCTGCCAGGTCAGCTCATCTATGAGCAATTACTCTCAGGTTCTGAGTGCTAGCAATACCCAAGTGCTTGTTGGAAGCAACATTTCTATTATTGTTAATGATGAAAATGTTTGGCTGGGGAGTATATCCATTTTCCTCCTTGTCATTTCTAATAGATTACTCACAGTAATCCTAAGTCGAGAGTATATTTTATGACAGTTGTGCTTCAGAAAGAGAACAGAAATCCTGAGTTATTGGGTATTAAGCTTTGCCTATATATAACCTGCTCATTTCAAGGCAACTGTGAAAGTAGAAGGTATTTAAAAAAATCATTTAGTTTTTCTATCAAATTATTTTTGCTGTATCTTAAAATAAATGGAAAGAAAATATGGCAAAATGTGTTACTAGTGGATATTGAGAACTCAAAGCTGCAATATGGTAGATATACATATACAGTGTATATACATATACACGCACATATATGCATAATTTTCTAGCATATCAAACCATCATTTTGAAAATTAGACATGTTTTAGGTGAAATTATTTTCCTTTGGAGCTCTGCTTGAGGAAAATACAGAAACTTATAAGTACCTTTTTCTGTCTTTTCAAGAAAATAAAAAAGGGAACATTTGAAAAAATTAATGTATTTCTTTTGCCTTATTGGGTTGACATCTCAAAATCTTGAACTCAAAGTTTCAATTAGAAACATTTTTTACTCTAGTAAAGACGTCAGCGTAGGTAAACACAGGTCACATCCTCACAGAGCCACATCAAAATTGCAAATAAACTACAGAGCAACCATCACTGAGAACCGTCAGAAATTGGGCTAAATGGTTGCACTACAACTATGTAATTAAAGAAGAAACCACATCAAGACTGGTAGGAGGGGTAAACTCACAGAACAGGCTGGTCCCATACCCACATATGGTAGATAAAAATTGGAAGGGATATCTCAGGAACAAGGAGTCCTAGCCCCACAACAGGCCCCTGAGCCCACGGTTCAGGTGCCTGGAAAATATGTTCCCCCAACTTCTGGCTGAAAAAAGCAGTGAGGACTGGGGCTATGAGGAGACAGAAACTGCTGGAGTTTCAGGAAGTCCCTCTTAAAGGGCCCATACACAGACTTACTCAGACTCACTCCCTCTGAGCTCCAGTGCTGGGCAGCAGCTTGAAAGGCACCAGAGACATATGGGTAGGAATTGAAATGTCCGGCATCAGTGTGAGAGATGGGGGGCAGCTTTCCCCTAGAAAGCAGTTCTGGCAGAGACCATTGTTCCTTTTCTGAGCCCTTTCCCCACAGAGCCAGCAGGTTGGCACCATATCTGAAGTTCCATTAACCTGGCTCACACTGTTGTGCCACCTTGGTGATTCCCTGAGGCTCTGCCACACCCAATTTCTGGCTCATCCAAGCTGTTTCCAGTGGCTTTTCCACATGAATGGCTCGTCTTGGCTCATGCTTCAGATTTTCCTAAATTATCTCAAACAAGCAACATCTGGCCTCAGCTAGTCCTGTACCTCTTGATAAGTGGCCCCATGCCTGGCACTATCAGCAGCTGGCCTTGGCTCACAATTGGGATTTGCTTTGGCACCTCCAAGCCCAGTGCAAGTAGCAGCCACCAGCAGATCGCTTTGTAGCTTATGCTGGGTGGCCCCAGACATAACACAGGCAGTGGCTGACCTATGCCTGAGCCTTCTGGGTGGCCCCAGAGCCTAGCCATCCAACACAGCTACAGACCATGTTGGAGCACCACTACCCAACCACTACCTCAAGTGGCACACTCAAGTGGCAGTCTCAGTGGGTATCAGGGACCTGCTGAAGTAAGTCTTGCTCTGTGGAGTGGGCCTTTGCACAGGTGATCCTCCTTGGTGGTCAGTGGTCACAGGTAGTCCTTGCAGCTGATTGGCCTAGGTAAATCCCTCTCATTGACCTGCTAATAGCAATCAAGAGGAGACTGTACACAGCCCAAGCAGTGGGTTTACCTTGAGTACTCAGCTTAGGTGATAGGGGAGGCTGTGCCACTGGACTCTACAGGACATCTCCTATATTGGACCACTCTACCAAGTCAAGGAGTCAAAACCACTTTACCTATTACATAGAAACAAACATAGGGATACTGCCAAATGAGGAGAAAAAGAAACGTGGCCCAAACGAAAGAATAGAATAAAACTCCAGAAAAAGAACTGAACAAAATAGAGACAAGCAATCTACTAGATGCAGAGTTTAAAACACTGGTTATAAGGATGCTCAATGAACTTTTGGAAAAAGCAGATGAACTCAGAGAGAACTTAAAAAACATACAAAAGATCAGAAAACCACAAAAAATAACCAGTCAGAAAATAACTAACTGAAATAAAGAACAATTTATAGGAAATCAATAGTAGAGTGGATAAAGCCAAGAATCAAATCAGTGATTTGGAATATAAGGAAGCAAAAAACACCCAACAGAACAGCAAGAAGAAAAAAGAATCCAGATGAATAAGAATCTAGAAAAATTAGTGTGAGCAGCCTCTGGGACAACTTCAAGTATAACAGCATAGCATCATGGGGGTGCCAGAAGGAGAAGAGAGAAAGCAAGAAATTGAAGACCTAGTTGAAAATATAATGACAGGAACCTTTCCTAACTTGCTGAAGGAAATAGACATACAAATACAGGAAGCACAGAGAGTCCCAAACAAGATGAACCCAAAGAGGCCTTCAAGAAGACACATCATAATTAAAATGCCAGAGGTTAAATAGAAAGAGAGAATCTTAAAAGCAGCATGAGAAAAGCAGTTAGTTACCTATAAGGGAGCTCCCTTAAGGCTGTCTGCTGAGTTTTCAAAAGAAAATGCAAGCTAGCAGGGATTAGCAAGAAATATTCAAAATAATGAGAAGCAAAGACCTACAAACAAGATGACTATACCCAGCAAAGCCATTATTTAGAATAGAAGATAAAGACCTTCCCAGACAAGAAAAAGCTAAAGGAGTACATCACCACCAAACCAGTATTATGTGAAATGTTAAAGGATCTTCTTTAAGAAGAAAATCAAAATACGAACAATAAAATGGTAATAAATACCATTTTACAATAAATGGTAAATACCAATAAATACCAATACCATTCACAATAAGTGAATCTAAAAAACAAAGTAAACAACCAGAACAGAAACAGAATCAAAGATGCAGAGAATGTTTTAATGGTTGCCAGATGGGAGGGGATTTGTGATGGTGAGTGGAAAAGGTGAAGAGATTAAGAAGTACAAGTTGGTAGTTAGAGAATAGTCATAGGGATGAAAAGTACAGCATAGGAAAGATAGTAGCCAAAGAATATATATGAATGACCCATGAACATGGGCAATGATCTGGGGATTGCCTACTGGAATGGGGGAGTATGGGTAGAAGGGAATGAAGGGGGAAAATTGGTACAAAATTAATAGCATAAACAATAAAATAGAATTTAAATAAAATATTTAAATAAATAAATAGAAAATATTTTATTGGTGGAGAAAGAATGAGTGCTAACCCACATGACTCTTACAGAGGATAGGAAAGAATTAAACTCTAAAAGAACAAGAGGAATAAAAATATAAGAGGTAGAATTTAGAAACATCACTAGCTAGTGATGAAGATGTCTAAGTGGTTTATTTGAGCAGAAGATAAAAAAGTGAAGGTGTTTAATATGATTTTAGAGTACATCAGCATTAAATTTTTAAAAATTTATTGGGGTGACATTGGCTAATAAAAATATATAGGTTTCAGATGTATAATTCTATAATACAACATCTGTATGTTGTACTGTGTGTTCACCACCCAAGGTCAATTCTTTGTCTATCACCATTTATCCCCTGTTTACCCTTTTCTACCTCTCACCCTCCCCATTCCCTCTGGTACTTACCTTTATCACCCAGTCCCCTAATCCCCATCACCTCCAACAGCTGTCAGTATCTTCTCTTTATCTATGAGTCTATTTTGTTTGTTAACTTATTTAGTTCATTAGATTCCATATATAAGTGAAATCATATGGCATTTGTCTTTTTCTGACTGACTTATTTCACTTAGCATAATACTCTCCAGGTCCACCCATGCTGTTGCAATGGATAAAATTTTCTTATTTTTTATGGTTGATAGTATTTCATTGTATAAATGTACCACAGCTATTTTATCTACTTATCTACTGGTAAGTACTTGGGCTGCTTCCAAATCTTGGTTATTGTAAACAGTGTTGCAGTGAACATAGGGGTATGTATATTCTTTTGAATTAGTGTTTAGGTGTTTTTTGGATGTGTTCCTAGAAATGGGGTTGCTAGGTCCTGAGGCAGCTCCATTTTTAATTTTTTGAGATATCTCCATACTGCTTTCCACAGTGACTATACCAATCTGCTTCATCACCAAGAATGCACAAGGGATCTCTTATTCTTCACATCCTTGCCAATACTTATTTGTTGATTTATTGATGATAGCCATTTTGACAGGTGTGAGGTCGTATCTCATTGTGGTTTTAATTTACATTTCTCTGATGATTACTGACATTAAGCATCTTTTCATATGTCTGTTAGCCATCATTATGTCCTCTTTAGAAAAGTGTCTGTTAAGGTCCTTTGCCCATTTTGTACCTGGATTATTTGTTTTCTTGGTGTTGAGTTTTATAAGTCCTTTGCAAATTTTGTATATGAAGCCCTTTTTAGATGTATCAATGAATATATTCTCCCATCAATGGAATGTTTTTTCATTTTGTTGATGGTTTCCTTTGCTGTGCAAAATCATTTTAGTTTGATGTAGTCCCATTCATTTTTTTCCCTGTCTGAGGTGATATATCAGAAAAAATATTGGTATGAAAATTGAGATTTTACTGCCTCTGTTTTCTTCTAGGGTTTTTATGGTTTTGAGTCTTACATTTAAGAGTTTAATCCATTTTGAATTTATTCTTGTGTATGATGAAAGAAGGTTGAATAGTTTTATTTTTTCATATATCTGTCCAATTTTTCCAACACCATTTATTGAATAGATTATCTTTACCCCACTGTATGTTCTTGCCTCCATTGTCAACTCACTATAACTCACTAATTCACTATACAAGTGTGGGTTTATTTCTGGGCTCTCTATTTTTTCTCATTGATTTATAAGTCTGTTTTTATGCCATTTTCATGCTGTTTTGATTAGTATGGCCTTGTAGTTTGCTATCAGGTAGTATGTGATTGCTCCTGATAAGGATCAATCTTATCTCAAGATTGTTTTTCTTTCTCAAGATTTTTCTCAAGATTGTTGTAGCTATTTGAGGTCTTTTGTGGTTCCATAATATTTGTTCTAGTTCTGAAGTATGACATTGGTATGTTTGTAGGAAAAGCATTGATTCCATAGATTGCTTTGGGTGATATGGGCATTGTAATGATGCTAATTATTCCTATCCATGAACACATTATATACTTCCACTTGCTTGTATCTTCTTCAATTTTTTTCTTTTTTTTTAATTACTTTATTGTTGTTCAATTACAGTTATTTGCATCCTCTCCCTCCCCTCCCCCCTCCCCCCACCTCCCCCCAGCCTCCCACCTCCCCCTTAGCTCCCTCCATGTGTCCTCTACAGTGATTCCTGAAAACGCCTCTCCCCATTGTCCCCTCCCCACTCCCCCACGGCCATTGATAGACTG
>PVJI01032497.1:0-12156 GCA_004026765.1 Micronycteris hirsuta
TGTTCTTTATTTTCATTAGTGTATTCTTTGTTTCTGACTGGATCTTTTTTATGCTGAGGTCCTCACTAAGTTCCTTGAATATCCTTATAACTAGTGTTTTGAACTCTGTATCTGATAGATTGCTATGTCCATTTCCTCTAGCTCTTTTTCTGGAGTTTTGCTCTGTTCTTTCATTTGGGCCATGTTTCTTTGTCTCCTCATTTTGGCAGCCTCCCTGTGTTGTTTCTATGTATTACATAGAGCTGCTATGGCCCCCTGTCTTGGTATTGTGGCCTAATATACTAGTGCCCTGTAGGGTCCAGTGGCACAGCCTCCCCTATCACCCAAGCTGGGTACTTGAGGTATGCCCTTCATGTGGGCTGAGTACATCCTCCTCTTGTAGTTGAGCTTTGGTTGTTCTTGGCAGGTCAGTGGGAGTGATTTACCCAGGCCAGTCAGTTTCAGGTATTGACTGTGACCACTGGCCACCAACCTCTGCCCTCTGTGGAGGATCAGCTGTGCAGGGGCAGGGTGGTGGTGCTCCTGATGTGGTCTGTAGTTGTCCACTGGGTGTGCAGGCCAAGGTCAACACCCACATGTAGTCTGCCCTGGGTCACCCTGCCTGAGTTTATAGAGCAATCTGAGATGGTGACCCAAGACCAGCCAGTCATATGGAAAAGCTATTGTTAATGGCTATAAGTTGGGTGGGATGGAGCCTCAGGGGATCTCCAGGGTGGGGCAAACGATGTTAGCCAGGTTGATGGAGACTCAGATATGGCACCCACCTGTCAGCTCTGTGACTCTGCCCACCTTTCTGTCTGGGAGAAAGCTGTCCCCTAGCTCTTGCCTGATGACAGACACTTCAGTTTCTCCCTGTATGCCACTGGTGGCTTTCAGTCTGCTACCCTGGTGCTAGAGCTTAGATGAAATGCATCTGAGAAAGTCTGTGTGTGGGTTCTTTAAGAGGAACTGCTTGGGACTCCAGAATTTTCTTCCACCAATTCGATCCCTGCTATTTTTTCAGCCAAAATTTGTGGGACTTATCTTCCTGGCCCTGGTACCCTGGGCTAGGGTGCCTGGTGTGGGTCTGAGGCTCCTTACTCCCTAGATATCCCTCCCAAATTTTTATCTACCACCTGTATATGTGAGACCAGCCCCTTCTGCATCTCTGCTCCTCCTACGAGTCTGGATGGATGTAATTTTTTAAATTCCATAGTTGTCAGGCTTCTATTCAACTTGATTTCTGCTTGTTCTGAGTGATGGTTGTTCTATAATTTAGTTGTAATTTTGATGTGGTTGTTGAAGAGGTGAGCCCTGTTTACCTATGCTGCCAACTTGACCGGAAGTCAGTACTAGTAAATTCTTACTATGATGTTAAATTTTCTCCTCCTGCCCCCACACTGACTGCTTGCAGGGGGAAAGGAAGTGTGGTTCTTTGCTTTTCACAAAAGTGAGTGATGTTCATCTTCATAGAAAGTGTCCTTTTGCTTCCAAGACTCACTAAAAATATTCCTTTTTTGAGAAATCTGTTTCTTGCTCCTAAAGAGTTGGGAAACTTTAATCAGGTTGAGAATATAGATATTCGTGTTAGGTTTGGGGTTTGGCCTCTAACTTGGGCAAATTTCCTCCTCTAAACTTTGGTTTCTCATTTGTTAAATTGAAATCAATACCTCATAGAATTGTGAAGACTGAGTTCATGGGTGAGAACCACCAAATCGAATGTCGGGAAGATATTATTCCCTCAATAAGTGTTTAATGTACGGCCACTCTTTGGGTTCTAAGCTCAAGTCTATTCCTAATCGTGGCTGGCATTCCCCCGCACTCTTCCATGTCTGGTTCCTCTTTCTTTCTGGGTTCACAGCATTGTTGGTCTGGGGAGGTGATTCTTTCTCAGGCCTAAATTGGAGAAGGTGGCTAGAAGTGGACCTGTCAGAGCCCACCTGTGTCCCACTGGCGCCCCTCGTTTCTGCGTGCTCCACCCCAAGCACGAACCCTGTGAATCTGCCTGGAGGAATTACGTCTTCAACCAGGGACCACCTCAGCTCCTTTACCCCTCAGATAATTACGTGGCACAAGTTTCTCAAACTTTTCCAGTGGGATTGAGCTTGTTAACCACAGTGGTAAACTGCTTGATAGCACACCTCTGCTGGCTCCCTCCCCTATCCTGGAGGGCAGGTTGGGTTCATTAGCATGCAGGTTGTTTAGTAGGAGTTCTTCTGGGATCGACCCTCTGGAGACAGGGAACGAAGTAGAGTAGTGGCAGAGGGAGAGGTTGGACTGCAGTGTAATCTATACAGAAGCCTCAGCTGACCTGTCAGGCAGCTCTCAGGCCGGATTGGCCCGTTGGAGCTTTCCTGAGGTGGGGTTAGTGGGTTGAATGTTTATAACCCTATAATGATGAGTCACTGGGTAAGGGTTATGCGAAGAAGGAGGCCTGATCTTGGAAGAGGCCATATTCCCCAGCCAAGGCAATCTCTGAGAGGGCTGAATGCTGAGGCTCTTCTGGTAGCATTCACAGCCTTGTTTCCTGAGGGGTCTGGGTGGCGCCTCACACTGCCCACCACATAGAGGCTTCCCGCTCCTCCACCAGTGTGTTCTGAAACAATCTGCTAAATAAACAACTTGCCTTTGAATCCTGTCTCACTGTCTGCTTCTGGAGGAGCCCAAGGCAAGCACCATTCGGAGAGCTTGCTCTGTGTCCACTGTTGCCGCCACATGTAGGAAGCAGGGATGTGACTCCTCCCCTGGGAATCAGAAAGGAGGGACAGACTGCTTTGCTGATGGGGCAGCAGAGATGTTACACTTAGGGAGTAACCTGTACCCCAGTGTTTGTTGGGGCAGAGGAGAGTGAGTGGGAGTGTTTTTCTCAGAGCAGAGCTGGGCCTTTGGTGAGAGAGAGAGCCTCTGTGGGCTTGGCTAAGTTCTGACGAGCTGGCATAGGGACCCCAGCTGCAAGAGGCTGGGGATGGACGCCAGATTCCTGGGGGCTATGGAAGGAGTCACAAGTGCCTACTTAGTGTAATAAAACCAAGAGGATTTTAAAAAGGAGAGCCAAATCCAATTTCTTCTACCTACATTAATTATAGAAAACCTAATTTATTTGCATTATAAAATAACAGTGTTCAGGGGTTTATCTGGATTGCTAATCTTTTTACATTCATCATTCTAGTTATTTGCATTGTGGTGGCCAATTCAGACTCTTTATGTGGAGAGTTAACTATTCCATTTCAGGGCTGTGCTTCCTAGTTTAACATTCCCTTTTGATTGAATGCATCACAGAGAATAATAGGATAACCCAAGTTGTGCTACCTCTGGTCAGGATTATGCTATTATCCTCAATCAGGGCATCACAAAAGTCCATATTATTGATTTATGTTTTCTGGTAGATATGAACAAATCCCCTACCACTCCAGTATTTCTAATTCTATGATGTTCAATCAAATATCTGGCAGCCTATTGTTTGCTTAGGTTGATCAGGAGGCTAATTGGAGCCCAAAAGTGTTCTGTCCTTGTGCAGAATAAGTGCTGTCTGGTTGGGACTTCGCTTGGCCAAGTACAATTGTGGAACACCATATAAAGACCAAACTCAGCAAAGCTGTAGAGAAAAAGTTTTTTTTTTTTTTTTTTAATATTTTATTTATTTATTTTCAGAGAGAGGAGAAGGGAGGGAGAAAGAGCAATGTATGGTTGCCTCTCACATGGCCCTCACTGGGGACCTGGCCCGCAACCCAGGGATGTTCCCTGACTGGGAATCGAACCGGGACCCTCTGGTTCCCAACCCGCGCTGAATCCACTGAGCTACACCAGCCGGGCAGAAAAAGGTTTTTTTAAATTAAAATTTTATTTTCCATCTCCCTAAATTTGGCATTAATACTATCTGTGATTTCAAGAAATTTTGATTTCCATGTGCAGTTATATTAATCCCCAGATACCTCATGAATATTCAAAGATTTTAAAGTGTCAACTAAATCCCTATTTGCTATCACATTTTTAATGAAAGATTAATATTTTAGTGAGTAGTTCAGGGAATAAATCCAAATGTCCAATTGCATCAATATCTCCAACTTTTAAAAAAACAAAAAAGCCAGGACAGTGCTTCTCAAACTTGGCCGCACACATGACGTATCTGGGGGCCGTGATAAAGGGCCGGTTCTGATGAGACAGGCCTGGGGCAGGGCCTGCAGCTCTCACAGCGCCCCAGGTGAGGCCGATGCTGCTGGTTTGGGGGCCACATTATGAGTAGTAATGAGGGCCCAGAGACTCTTTAAACCCTCGTGAATGTAAGTAAAACATGTACTTTAAAATTCCCTCAGAAGACCATTTGCATAAAGCTAAGCCAGCTACTCAGCTGCTTCAGGGTTAGGGACTAACTCTCATTAAATCTAAGATGCAATTGATTGTTAGATGAGTCATTATTTTATGTGCTGCTAAGAAGGGAAAATACTGATAATTAAACTCGACACACTCTGATTTCAGAAATGTTAAAATATGAGTTTTAGAATTGAAGAACTATGGTGATTTCTTTGGCTCCTTTACAGTTTCCACAATGAGTGTTTCGTCTGTGCTAGGTACTTTTACGAGGTAGGTGCTATGATTACCCCATTTTACAGAGCTTTGGCGGGGTAAATTATTTTAAGTGGCAGGGTTGGAGTTCGAACCCAGGTCTCTGGGTCCTGAGGAAAATGCTCCCCCGTGCTGTCTCCCACGGCATTCACTTAAGGTAATTCACCTACAATAGTGACTGTGCCTGCTGTGTTTATTTCCTTTTTAAACACATCTTTAGCCTGGTTTCCTGTAATCATCACTGTACTGAAGTGGCTTGTCTTGAACTCAACAGTGACTTCTTTGCTAAATCCGGTAATCCTTTCAGTCTGCATTTTCCTCAGCCTCATCTCCCTCTGACGCAGCCTACCATCCTGTTCTTGAAACTCCCTCTTGTGTGTTTCTGAGTAGCTTGCTATTTATGTTTGATGTTTTTCTGATTATAAGAAAGTCATACTTTGGTTAATATATTTATCACCAGCTCTTTCCTTTGCAACCACGTATCCAGTATATGAGAGAAATCCAGGTGACCTCCAAATCCTCACTGAATGAATATGGTGAATTTGGGGTTGCAATACAAACTGCAACTTTGAAATCATGGATCTTGCTAGAACCTTCTCTTCTTTGCTCCCACTTTGTGCATATTTTTATCATCGAGTGCACAGTGTTATATTCTAATTATGTTCACTTGTCTTTGTATCCTGCTTGACTGAAATCCTTGTGGGTAGAGACTGTATTTTATTTATTTCTGTTTCTCCAACCCCTGTCCAATTTCTGGAACATAAATGATTCATTGTTGCTCAGGCAGGACCACAATTCACTATTTTAGTGGTAGGAGAAGCCATTTCCTGATAATTGTCTTATGTTCCAAGGGAACATCACTTATGAGGTCTCTGCTGCAGGAGCAGGTCAGCCAGAAAGGGGCAGGGGGCTGTGAGACGTCCCTCCTGTTTCCCACGAGACCTCACAGGTCATGGATTGAAATTACTCTTCAATCATTTGCTAGCTTTTTTCAGCAAAATTGGAGGTTCTGAATTTTTCACATTTGGGGATCAAATAAACCTTTGCAGGGAGGACAAAGTTTTCTATTGGAAAAAACAGCAACAACGATGAGTCATACCTATAATGTCATTTAAAAAACAATTGGATCAAGGACTACAGAGTTTAAGGTTCCTGCCAAGAAATGGTTCTCTAGGAGTTTGAATGGGCTGCTCCCTGAAAGGGCCCAACCTGTCCTCCTCAAGGAGTTTTTCCTCCCAGCCACTCACTCCCGGGCCCATCCCCCGCTCAGTCGGAGAGAATTAGCTTCCCCATTATGGGCTACCGTGATGTTCTCTCATCACCCTGCTGCTTGCGGGTCACTGTAGTTAGGTTTGATTCAGTTCATTGTCTGCTTCTGAAGCCACAATTATTGGTAACTCAGCCGTGTAACAAGGCTGTTTTTAAGAAAAAAATAAAATCTTTTTTTCTTAAAAGTTAAAATTTTAAGAGTAAATGGTAGACACAATGCCTGTTTACCCTCACACACTTCAGTATGTGTTTCCTAAAAGCAAGGAAAACCCTTCCACAACCAGAGCACAACTATCCAAAGAAGGAAATTAACATGGATGCAATACTATTAGCTAACCTGATTGAGATTTTGCCAATTGACCCAATAACTCCTATTATCAGGCTTTGAATCTTGAGGTAATGACATACAGGACAGTATGAGGTCACTCACTGTGACAGTTACCATGGCATCTAGCCAGTCCATTTTAGTTAAGTGACTGTGGCTGAGTCCCCCTCAGCTGCCTGTTTCCTGCTATTTTTTTTTCCAGCTTCTAGACCTCTCATCAATTTTGTAAGTTACCTGAAAGTCTTTTAGTAAATTCCTTTTCTGCCTAAGTTAGCCAGAATTCTTTCATGCAACCCAAATTCTACTGTTATATTTTTTAGACTTTCTACTTTTCAAAATCCTGTTCACCTTCACATACTCAGTTCATATGCCACTTTTCTTTTTTCTTTCCTCTTCTTTTCTTTCTTTTGTAATGTTGGTATGCAGTGTTATATCACTTTTAGGTGTGCAGCATTCTGATTGGACATCTGTGTCTATTACGTCATGGTCACCACCCAAAGCCTGGTCTTCATCCATCACCATACCTTGACTCCCTTTACCCATTTACCCTTCTTCCCTCCATCCTCCGCCCCGCCCCCCAAACCACTGGTCTGTTGTCTGCCTCTACGACTTTGTTTTCTGTTTGTTTTTTATATTTCACACATGAATGATATCATATGGTATTTGTCTCCTTGCATCTGACTTATTTTACTTAGCATACTACTCTCAAAATCCAATTAAATCATTTTTGAAAGAGGAAAATGATATAATTGGCTCTGCCATAAATAATTTTACTGCTTGATTTTAGAGTCCATTATACCTATTTCTCCTTTTGTTTGTCAAATGATTTATGCTCAATCCAAACGGCACTTTTCTTAAGTCACTAATTTATCTGTGGACCTATGGATGCAGAACGTTTAGAAACAACCCAGGAAGCCTCAGAGGCTGCAGAGAAGCCGTGTGGTGGGACGGCCAATAGAGGGCACTAGGCTATTTGTGATAACTTGGGAAGGGCTGGAGAAGTCTGTTCACTAGCCTATAGATGAAAAAAGGAAAGTAAAAACACAGCATTTTTGTTTCACTAATTCTGTTAGAAGCACAATGAAATTTTAAAAAATGAAAATGGAAAAATTCACCAGCTGTATATCTTTAGGTCTGAATTTTCTGCCATGAAAGTTTTCAACGTTGGCTGTTAGTTACAAAGAGCTTATGCAACCGAATGTGCACAGGCGCTCCCCTTTTTCCTGATGTATTTGCTGGCTTGGAGGAGATAGTAAAGCACTTAAATTACCCAAAGATTGGGTTTGAGAAGTGATACGACTCTTTTAACTTTGTAGAAGACAGTTGGAATAAAAGAAATGCTGATTACGCAATATCTGATTTCTAATAAACATTTTGTTTTTCTCTCAAGAATTACGATTCCTTCTCTCCTACCTTACTTCCTAGCTTCCTTCAGAAGTTGGAAGTTGGTGCTTTGTTTCTATCATCTTCTTTGGGGGAACTAGTTGGTAAGCATATGCTCTGCTATCCTTCCCTTGGTTACCGTGATGGACTCTTGTCCCTTGCCTCCTCTCTTCTCCTTTCTCCAGAAACCTCAGCTGGAACAGAGTCAGACAGAAGGTGGGAGGAGGAGGAAGCTGCAGCAGTGGGGGCTGGCTGAGTGTGCACGGACTCTCCATGGCCTTCTGGTTGCCTGGGTTCCTCTCAGCTCCCCCGCCCTCCTCCCCCAGGGCACTTCCTTTGGATACATGACCAAACCTCTTTACTTCTGGGAACTTTCTTCTTTCTCACCGCACACACCTCTCCTCAGTAGGTTTTAAGGCTTCCGGTATTCATTGTCTCCTGAAATTGTTTCATATTTCTCTCTTCAGTTAATACATCACTGTTATATCTGGCTGGGTAAGTAGGGAATTTTCACTGCTGCAGGTTGAAAGCATTTCATGAAAACAACTTATAGATATATTATCAAGGAAAAACAAAAACTAGTAATTATCTCAAGACTTTCAGATTTGTTACAGCAATATGAATGTGCTCTTAAGCAAGGAATGCTCCAATTCTTTCCTTTGAGTTCATTGGCCCTTTTGGAACAATTCATTTATAAAACCTCATTCAGATTACTTCAGTGGATTCTTGGACTCAAGTTCTTTAGGGATAGTAATTTATCTTGCATAATTCACTTTGAAAAGAATCATACGACTTAACACAGGAGGGTTGTAAGGTAATTCATTCATGTGAAACTAGTGGCAGACATGCTAGTTGGGACCAGTCAGCTGAGAGTGATGGAGAACATCCGTGAGGGAGAAGGTAGAGAGCAGGTACGTCTGACCCTCAGAGGAGGAACTGGCAAGAGTAAGGAAGGGGAATGGGGAGAAGCAAGTAAGAGATGTAAGTGAGATTTGTTTGTTTTTGAGAATCTGTCCTAGAGTGTACTTGTGAAATAATGATAAGAAAGATAATTTGAGGAGCATGTAAATAATATAGAGTCCAGGGAAGACGAATGTTCCATCTTTCTGAGACAGGAAGGAATGGGTAAAGGGAAGGAATAAAGTGGTGTGAAACTTAGGATGCTGCATTTCCTCCATTCCTGAAGCTCATCTACACTTAGCTCTGAAAACCTAACGTGTTTCAAATCTCTAACTATAAATGCCTTAACACAAATTATTTCATAGTGAATTTCCAAAGACATCCTTTACTATACTTGACAGAGTGCTGTATTCTATAGAAAATCAAATCATTATTAGATTGATATACAAAGGGCAACTCTATGTATTGCATATGATTGAGGTTTGACGTAAGATCTTAAAATCTGAATTCTCATCCTTAATAGAATGCCATTTTGGATGCACTGTGTTATTAATCTCGCTGGTTGCTTGTTGTGTTGAAGTTTGATGTGCGGTCTGGCCTACCTAGTAGGAAGATGGCCATAGAAAGCCTGGTGTGACTTGAGTCTTTGTGACACAGGGGAGCCTGAGGCACCCCCCTGATGCAGTATCGGCAGGGTCCCAAACCTGTCTCAGGCGTGGCTGTTGCAGATGTTAGTGTCTCATAGATGGTATGGGAGAGGCGTTGCCCTGTACACAGTGGGCCCACCACCAGACCTGTGTGCACAGTTCAGTAACAAGTAGGGTAACCCAGTGTGTTAGAACCACTTAGCCAGGCATGTATTTAGAGACCTAGGAAGAGAGTTGGCTCAGTCACAACCTGAGGCCATTTGGCTCAGTGACCTCAGGTAATCTGCATATTCTCTATGGGAGGCTAGACACTGAGGGGGAGTGGTTGAAGGATAGAGGTAAGGGGGATGCTGATTGCAGAAACCGGAGAGAGGAGCTTTTCCTCTTGGGGAAATTTGGGAGATTTCAATCTAGATAGAGTTGATTACAGTCCTTCTATTGAGAAAGCTGAGCGCTGGGGGCAAGGAAGGTTGTTGAGGTCATTAATTGGAATCTTTGTAGCAGTATGCACTGTGTAGGCAGTGATGCTGATAACTTCACAACAAAGAATGAATTCCAAAGCCTCTTTCTTCTCCTAAAGTTTGAGGGGGTGGGGGAGCTATGCCTTGAAAGTGCAATAAGAAATGAGTAAAGCCAAGAGTTCTTCTGCTGAAGTTGGGAAAGAAGTCTTGTGGAGGAGTCCTCACATGTCCAAGGAAGTTCTGAGTGGCAGAACAATAGTGAAATATGAGAGATGAGTGGTGTGAGAAGATATTAAAAATGGAATGGCTTTGGGAGGTACTGGTAATAGTGACCCCTAACCTTAGGCAGCCTGACTTTGGCTGGTTGCAACTGTGACTAGTTGGCAGTAAAAAAGCAATACAAGACCCCTGGGCAGCTACCGTGGCCATTAGCAACCTCTGTTTTTTGTGCCAGAGCCCTTAACCTTCAATTACTCATGGCCTCTTAGCTTCAGACCAGATGACTGAGCCACTTTACATATGACCTTTGCATAAATGTAATATATTGTGCATATTTTAAAAAATTTTATAGGATTTGGTAACAAAAATGTATATCTATTCTTATCTGCTAGACATTCAAACTTATTACTTTGGTATATGGAATGAAAGCTTAAAGTTAACACAATCCAAAGAAAGGCATATTTGATTTCAGATTAATTGAATGGAAAGTAGGAAAATGAAAATGCGTTACTTTAACAGTAGCTTTAAACAGAATAAACTATAGACTTTTCAAGGGATTATGATTATCCTTAATCATGCCAAAATCGAGCTTGAAGCAATTATAGTTATACAGATGTATTATTAATAACAGCTGTAACCCAGGTTTTGATTATGTAAGAAAACAGGCTTAAAATTTTGGCAGATGGTGAAACTAGAATTATTCCAGTGATCTCCAAATGTGACTCTGTTCTTTAGAAAGTAACTGTGCCCTTATTTTTCTGAGTAGTCAAGTGGATCATTTCTTCAGCGCACCATGTTGATCAAACTATGACCTGGGAGACTTAAAAAAAATATGCACAGCCTTCTGCTGGCCTTTCTTTCTTAATCATTTTTTAAAAAGATTTTATTTATTTATTTATTTAATTTTATTTTTTTTAGAGAGGGGAAAGGAAGGAGAAAGAGAAACATCAATGTGTGGTTGCCTCTCACGCAGCCCCACCAGGGACCTGGCCCACAACCCAGGCTTGTGCCCTGACTGGGAATAGAACCTGTGACCCTTTGGTTCACAGCCCGTGCTCAATCCACTGAGTTACGCCAGCCAGGGCTCTTTCTTAATCATTTTTAAAATATTTTCTTTCTATGGGAAGTCTCTGAATTGCCCTGGTGCACATGGGCACCATGGTGGGTGGGAGATTCTTTCTTGCTGTAGTAGTGTGAGCCTTCTTGTGATGGATCTGGGGTGTAGAAGAAGGTCAAATTAATGGGCTGAAGTTGGTGGAACTAGTGGAATGGTCCCTATAGCTTCAACAAGGGCAAGAATAAACTTTGACTTGGTAAGGTCACTCAGCAGGACTGAAGATCAGGGTCAAGGATGTAAGCACTGCTGTCTCACATTCTGGCTTCAGTGTTCGAGAGCAGGATATCTGCCAGGCTTCTTCCCATTCCTGCTGATAACGAGAGCAGCATTTTGACTTTTCAGGAAGTGGGAGGAGTGTTGAGAGCAGACTCCCAACATTGGGAGATCACATTATCCTTCATCAGTTAGGTATTTGTATCTTATGGGCAATGTGATTTGAGTTTCCATACGGCTAGACAAGAAATAAGAGGTAAGAATTTGGTGGCGAATACCCAATGTAACTTTTTGGAGTAGGAGAGTGAAGTCAAAGATGACAGCAAGGTTGAAAGAAAGAGAAGAGTAGAGAAAGAAATGATAGAGAGCAAAATATTACCTGAAAATACCACGTAGGTGTATACTAACCACCTGCAAACTCATGAAGTCTTTCTAATGGCTTCACAACTGGATGCTACCCTTAGGAAAATATAAATGGAGATTACTGATTTAGGATGAGTGGAATCCCTAAAGTGAGTACACTCTTTTTTTAAAAAGAATATTTCATTAGGTAAAATGAATCATTATCGAGGAAAGGGAAGACACAATTTCTTCCTTTAAGGAATTTCTCTTCAAAGGAGAAAGAAGGACAAATACAAACAAGACAGAAAAGAACTAACATTCAATAAACACTTATTATTTGCTGAGAGTGATATTAAATATACTGTTACAGCACTGTGCTTGCATATATAGTATATATTTTTGCATAAACTATTTGTTACAACACTATGAGCCAAGCATTATTATTGCATATTTTACTGGTAAAAACAGACTTTAGAGGCTAAACAGCTTTTCCAAAGTCACATAACAATTAAAAGACAGATCCAAGATCTGAATCCAGGAATCTGACTTCAGGTACTGAATTCCTTTTTTTTTATAACTATATTTTATTGATTATGCTGTTACAGTTGTCCCACTCTTCCCCCCCTTCTTGTCCCCCACCCCCTTACCCTCCCTTTCCCCACCCTTTAGTTTTGTCCATAGGTCATACACATAGTCCTTCTGCTTCTTCCCTTCCTATACTATCCTTAACCTCCCCCT